>SZWC01009843.1:79702-104633 GCA_023375785.1 Penium margaritaceum
CTCCTCCTCCTCCTCCTGCTCCTCGCCTTGCTCCCTCCCCCTGCCCCGCCATCGCAGCCTCTGCCACCTGGGGTTCTGCCACCAGAGCCTTTTGCTGTCCCCATCGTTGCCGTTGCCACCAATTACGGCTCTGCTGTTGCTGCTGCCCAGGTGGCTGCCGTTGTTGTCGCCGTTGATGCCACCATTTCCACCATTTGCGCACTCTGTTGTCCTCCATTTCATTCTGAAATTCCTTTTCCCCCTCCTGGAACGTGTCCTGCCCCTTCATGCAGTCTCCTCTTCATCATCCTTCTCTCTTCCACCTTCCACTTCCTCTTTTCGCTCCGCAAAGCCTGCCCTCACCCTAAGCTGATGTATTGGGCTCAGCCCTTTCCAACTTCCTATTTGAAAAATGTTTGATGCATCAAGAACTATTCAAGGCAACCAATGGTTCAAAATCCCTTGTACATTCGAAACCTTGCACTTTGCTTTGACTCGAGTGCAAGCCATTGCTGAGAACCTTGGGAGGGGAGCACATGTTTCTGGAATGATCAAATTATGTTGCGCAGATTTGTGGATGGTGAAAGCTGGTGTGAGGGGGGAGTACACAGATCTGGAATAGTGCTGTGAACAGCACGGCACAATTAATGGAGTTCCGTGCAGAAAAGTGAGAACGATTGTGAGCTGCTGTGCGCAAAGCTGATCGTGGGTGACGAGATGACGAGCAGGAGAGCGGCAAGCTCATCTTCGCTCGCACCTCGAGGCACAGCAAAATGCTCGACAAGGGGCCTGTAGGCTGAACAAACGTGCAAGCCTATAGTACTACCAAACTAGACAAAAATGCTAGGCAACAGGTTGGGGCAAGAGCGTTGTTGATGCATCGTGTGGGCTTCCACACTCATTGCTTAAGTCTGCTGCCCCCTCAGTCTACTGCTTTAGAGACAAAGTCTGGAAGCTCTGGGTTTGTTACTCAGCAGTGCGCGTGCCAGTGTTAGCGCCATAAAGCAGCTGAAAACTGAAACTAACTCATTAGCAATCAAGAATAAGCAACAATGGGAGACCCCTCCAAGTTCTAGCTCCCCCCCACTAGTGTAGAATTTGTCACTCAGCTAACCAGCCAATAAGGAAATAGTCATAGACCTATTTTCTGCCAGACGCCCGACAGTCCAAAACCTGGGCGTCGTCCGTTTTGCCTGAAAACTTGAGCATACCATAATACCAACGGTGTGAACGCAGTCGTGCGGTCAGAATCAGCTAGAAAAATAGCACTAAAGAGTTATGGCTGCCCGAACCCGGGCAGTGCCTACGACAGTCAGTGATGCCAAACAGGGCCACACAGCAGGAGACATGGACCCTAGGCACACCATGGCGCTGTAGACGCAATGCCACAACCAGAAACAGAGCTGGGTGCATGGAAACAGCATCCGCAGTGGCAGTGACCGCTGGCGGCCCGACCGCCGAGGAGGCCTACCGATGGAGCTGCCCGGATCGCCGGAGGGAGGAGGCTCTAGCGAACGGTGCGTGGGCCTAAGCGCGTGTCGGCTCCACCGAGCGACACTCCAGTTGCGTCGAGTCTCGCCATCAGTCATCTGCACGCCGATGTACACAAGCCGGGAGGACACAACAGAGCACAATGAGAGATGCGCGAATACCATCACTCCCCCATGACTCACAGACGTAGTGTACATGTGCGGACAGAGACACAGTCAACGACCAGACTCCCCTAGACCACGCAGAGATGCAAGCAGGGACAAAGAGAGCCACTCACGAACGCACACGGACCGAACTCACAGCTTTCTTGAACGAGTCGCGCTTCAGTGCCTTGGTCAAGAAGTCAGTCAACTGCCGTGCTGTCTCAACCCACACGATGCTGATGCTGCCGTCATGCAACAACGAACGCACATAGTGATACTCAACATTGATGTGCTTTGTGCATGTGTGATGCACGCCGTCATTGTCGACGATGGCCATGGCACTCTCATTGTCACAATGCAACGTGATGGATGCGACAGGCTAACGCAACTCGGACAACAGACGACGCAACCACACACTTTCACACGCGCCTGAGCCAAGAGCTACGTACTCGGCCTAAGCAGTGCTGCGTGCAATGCACCCCTGCTTAGCGCTGCGCCAGGACATAGCTGTGCCGCCGATCAGAAAGATGCAGCTCGTGCGACTCTTACCGTCCGGACTGTCGGCCTCGTCATTGTCAGTGTAGCCCACTGCGACAACAGACGGCTGACGGTGGAACATGAGACCTCGCCGAGGAGTCGAGACGACATAGCATAGTACTCGGATTGCGGCCTCGTAGTGGAGGTGACACTGCTCTAGAGAAAACTGGGCCAGGAGGTTGACGGCGAACGCGATGTCTGGGCGCGTCGTCGTCGCCAGGAACATCAATGACCCGATGACTCCCAGGAACGTGGTCACGTCAACTGGCTCCACCACAACAGCTGGTTCAGGACTCTTCAGCTTCACTTGGCCATTGTTGGTTTGTGTGGCTTCCACCCGTCACGACCGACACTGCTAGTTTACCGATATACCCACATTCGGGGTATATGGCAGAGGAGGGCGTGACGACACGACGGGCCTCCGGACTTCACCGAGACTTCTCCAGCACCTACGACAGCGCCGGCGAGACGCGGTCGATGCGTTCCGGCAGCCATGTGGGCTTGTCAGAAGGTAGGAGAGTTTTCTCGGTGGGTTCAGACCCGCGCACCCGGTTGACTGTACCGGTGCGACGAGGAGACCCGATGGCTATTGTGGGGCTTCCGATGTTCGGAAAGCCGTGTGTGATGTCTGGACGCTGATTCTGAGATTTTCTGGCACTGTTCTTATTTTCTCGGTGGTCGAGACCCNCGTTTCGGCTCAGCGGGGGTGACGGGGCCCGGTGCGGCTAGCTGTCGGCGCCCCTACTTAAGCCCGCTAGGGGCTCATTTGTAATTCCTCCTTGTTCTTTATATTCAGCGTTCCAGACTTAGCCAAATTCTTGCCGTCTTGCATCGCACTCACACACAGAGCTCATGTTCGTTCTTGCATGGGCCTGCATGCCCTAAAATTATTTCCAATTGCCATCAGGTGACATGGGTGAGGATGAGCTCGGCACGAGTGGGAGGTCCTCCGCAAAGCGGGTGGACAAAGTCTGCACATAGGCGGCCTAGTGGATGTGGAGGATGCCCTGGGAGCGATCATGCTCGAACTCCATGCCAAGGAAGATTGTGGCAGATCCGAGATCCTTCATCTGGTAGGCGGCGTGCAGCAAGTCCTTGACACGCTGGATAGCAGCCGTGTCTGGTAACGCGATGAGGAGATCGTCGACATAAACCAAAACAGCGGCGAAAGTCTGGCCTCGTGGACTGACAAACAGTGCGAGGTCAGCGGTGCTGCGCTGGAGTCCGCCTCGAAGGAGCGTGCTGCTGATTTCTTGGTTCCACCACCGATGCGACTGCTTCAGGCCATAGAGCGCCTTACGGAGTCGCTAGACTCTCCCAGTGCTATCGTCGAAGCTTGGGGGCTGCACCATGTAGGGCTCCTCACCCTCTAGTGAAATATGGAGAAAAGCGTTGCTCACATCCATCTGATGCAGCTCCCAACCATGTTGGGCGACCATGGTGAAGAGCGCCCGGTTAGTGGAGAACCGGCCAACTGGGGCAAAGATCTAGTCGTAGTCGACCCCACGAATTTGGGCAAACCCCTTGGCTGTAAGGCAGGCCTTGTACTTGTCCAAGGACCCGTCAAGCTTCCACTTGAGCCGAAAGACCCACTTGGCGCCGATAGCCTTCTGACCTGGAGGAAGGTCGACGAGGTTGTACACATGGTGCTGTCGAATAGCAGCGAGCTCATCGGCGTAGGCAGCGTCCCAGTGTGCGGCCTCAGGAGAGGCTTGTGCCTCGCACAGGGTGGCTGGGTCCTCCGGGCGTGTTGTGGAGTGGATTGAGAGAGCGTGTGCATCTTGAGCCCTAGGTGGGATGCACACGAGTGCAGCCACGACAGCGTGCCGATGCTCGTGATGAAGCATGGCGTAGCCCAGTGCGGAGCCCGGGTGAAGGTCTGCAATGATGGCCGAGGTGGTCAAGCCAAGGGCCTTGGTGCCAAGGTCCCCACTCACGACCGTGGGAGTGGAGGAGACACGTGGAGCCACGGGGGGTGGAGGCGCCATGGAGCGCGGTGCGACAGTCTGCGCGCTCACCGACGGTCTGGGTCGGAGGCTACCGCCTGGGCCAGGTGTGTAGCGTGGTAGGGCAGGAGATGGCACTGAGTCCGACGGGCCAATGGAGGCAGACGGGGTTGCTGGCCCGGAGGGGCAAGCGGATTCAACCAGGGCAGCTGGCCCGGATGGGCCAGCAGACGCGACTGGAGCTGCTGGCCCGGACGGGCCAGTGGATGCGACTAGAGTTGCTGGCCGGGAAGGGCAAGCGGTCGCAACTGGGGCTGCCGGTCCAGAGGGACCAGCGGATGCGACTAGGGCTGCTGGCCCGGCGGGACCGGAGGACGCGACTGGGGCTGCCGGCCCGGAGGGACCAGCGGACGCGACTGGGGCTGCCGGCCCGGAGGGACCAGCGGACGCGACTAGGTCTGCCGGCCCGGAGGGACCAGCGGACGCGACAGGGGCTGCCGGCCCGGAGGGACCAGCTGATGCGTCTGGGGCTGCCGGCCCGGAGGGTCCAGCGGACGCGACTGGGGCTGCCGGCCTGGAGGGACCAGCGGACGCGACTGGGGCTGCCGACCCGGAGGGACTAGCGGACGTATCTGGGGCTTCCGGCCCGGAGGGACCAGTGGACACGACTGGGGCTGTTGGCCTAGAAAGACCTGCAGACGCGACTGGGGCTGCCGGCTCAGAGGGACTGAGGGATGTGTCACCCGGAAGCGGCAGGACGGAGGACGGACTCACCACTCCCCCACGCGACGGGATGGACACGGATGAGCCAGAGCGAATGAGGTCGCGAGGAAACAGGTCCTCAAAGAAGAGTGCATCCCGAGACTAAACGATGCACTGCCGGGAGGGATCCCAGAAGCGCCAGGCCTTGGACTGACGAGAGACACCGAGGAAGGTGTGGGGACGTCCGCGGGGGGCGAGCTTGCCGCCCTGCTGCGGGGCGGGCAGCCACACAATGGCCACGCGGCCCCAGACGCAAGCGAGATGAAGGTCAGCTCGCTGATCGCACCAATGCTTGTACAGCGTGGATTGGCGGGGAAGGGGACCGTGGGGAATCCGGTTCCAGACCCAGGTCATGTAGGCCATGGCTTCATAGTAGAAGCCATCGGAGAGACCGGACCCGACCCGCATGGTGCGGACGGCGTCGGCCATGGTACGATTCCATCGTTCCGAGACAGCATTCTGCGCGGGCGTGTAGGGCGTGAATGTCTCATGGAGGATCCCGCGTGAGGCGAGAAAGGTCGTGGCCTCACCACCGCGATCGAAACGAAAGCGACAAAGAGAGTGCCCACACTCGCGCTCCGCAAGGACAAGCCAGTTCTGCATGGATCGGGTGACATCGCTCTTCTGCCGAATGCAGAAGACCCATGGGTAGCGAGAGTAGTCTCCAGTGAGGGTAAAGACATAGCGCCCGTGCTCGGCGACGGAATCGTTGGGGAGAGGGCCCATGACGTCTGAATGGACAAGGTCAGGAGGGGTAGACAAACGGGAGAAAGACAAAGGGTACGTGGACCGGCGCGTCTTCCCCTGAGCCCAATCAATGCACTTAGTGGGGCACGGGAGGGGGAAAGTCTCCGGGTCAAGGCCCTTGGCCGGCTACGTGCGGAGCATGCAGTCTACGGCGGCATAGTTGACGTGGCAAAGGCGGCGGTGCAAGAGGCGAGTGTGCGAAGGAGAAAGCGTGCTCGTGACAAACACATGGCCTGTGGCGGCTGACGAGGAGGAGACGGAAGGGGAGGAGGAGAGGCGAGGCACATGCCATAGGTTGCCACGGGCGGTGGCGTGCACTACCACGAGACCAAAAGGACGCAACGACACAATGCCAACACCACGCGAGTGCACAACGTCCATGCTCATGTGGTCAAGGGCAGTGACGGTCAGGAGGTTGAGCTCTAGACCAGGGACGAAGAGGACATCGGTCAGAAAATCGTCACCGGCAGGACCACGGAAATGAACGATGCCAACACCACAAATAGGCAACACCTATCCGGACCCCGTCCGGACATCGGAGGCATCGCCTACAGGACCGAGCATAATGAAGGCCTCACGAGAGGCCGTCATGTGATGCATGGCCCCGGAGTCAATGATCCTTGTCTCAGCGGGGTCCTGGACCGGGGTCGCCAGATCGCTAACGGTCACATGGCAGCAAGCAAGGGACGCGGACGCGGTGGAAGGAGGCGCGAACTGAGACTACCAATCGTCAAGCCACGCAACATCGTCATAGGAAGGGGTAGAGGAGACCATGGGAGACGACGAGACATACGAGGAAATGGGAAACGACCATAGTTTAGTCTCAGTCATGCAAGGCTTGGCAGGAGAGCAAGAGGTGATGCAACTCGCACTTCTCTAGAGAGGAGAGCTTTTCAGGCCGAGCTGGAGCGCGATGAACTGCTCCAGCTGACGCTCACGGGAGGACGGCCCGGGAGTGTAGACCAAGTTCGGAGTGACGGCACCGGAGCCCAGGTAAGGGAGGGATAGTGCCTGTAACGAGAACGGAGGCATTGACGGCTGTGGATAGTACTGCTGCGGCAAGGGTGTTTGCTGGACTGGCGGAGCTGTCGGAGTGGCGGAGCTATCGGAGTGGCAGAGCTATCGGAGTGGCGGAGCTGCTGGACGAGGTCAAGGCTTCAGGGCCGGCGGCAGCGATGGTGGCAGAGGTGAGACGGTGCTCCCGCTCGCGACGCATGGTGGCGATGACGCGTGCCTCGTCCGTCGGGAGAGGGCACGCGTACCACCCGTGCCCAAGGTGGCCACATTTGTGGCCGACTGAGCCACCACCGCTGGACCCGGTCGACGGCTGCTGCTGCTGCTATTGCATTAGACCCTTGCCTTTCTTGTTCCGGCTTTTCTTCTTCTTCCCCGAAGACAATGAGGTAGCTGCGGTGGGTGAAGCGACGGCCACGGAGGCGATGGCAGGGGAGGCGACGACAGGGGAGGCAAGAGCCTCCGGGCGCTGGAGCTAGGACTCCTGACGTGCTTCCTCAATGCGGAGGAAGAGCTCGTATGCCCAAGGCATGAGGGTGCCCTGGGCCGCCATGGTGGAGAGGACACCCTGGGGGTAGTGCACGAAGACGTCCGCGTACGTGCTGGTGAGGCCTGCGAGGAGTTCCGAAGCTCGAAGTGGCGGGGACGACGTCTCAAAAGTCCTCATGCCTGCGGCCGGCGCCCAGAGTGGGGCCAAGGATAGAGGTCACCGTCTGCCGCTGGCGCTGAGTGTGTTGCTGTGCCAGGTAATGCGTAGCAGCAAACACAACAGGGCTGGCGTGCCCGGGAGGGATGAATGATGGCAGCAGACTGGTGGCTGATTGGGAGGCCAATGGCTGCAGCGCTGCGAGCTATTGCGTCAAGGCGGCAAGCTGTTGCTGAAGAGCAGCCAAGGGGTCAGGGTTGCCGCCAGCGACGGCAGAGGGCTACTGCTGTTGCTACTGTAGGTGCTGCAGCTGCTACAAGAAAGGGGGGCTGGGGTTCCCTTATGGAGGAGGACCCCTCCTCAGTGGGGCTGTTAGTCATGGTGGCTTATGGTGCCTCTCTTCCCCTTTTGTTTGTTTGTTCTTTTGTTCTTGTTGTGTGCTACTGATGTCAGCAGTGACGTCAGCCGAGGATGGCTGACTTCAGTAGTGGCTACTACGGTGTGTGTAGTGCTATTGCCCCTTTTTTTGTTGTTGATGATGTCAACAGTGATGTCAGTAGTGACGTCAGCGGATTACCGCTGACATCAGCAGCGGTTGATGTAGCCGCTGCTGTGGGGCTACATTCGCTGTTGCTACTGTTGCTGCTATTGTTGTTGTTGTTGTTGTTGCTGCTGCTGCTACTGCTGCTGCTGCTGTTGCTAATGCTGGTGCTGCTATTGCTACTGCGGCTGCTCCTGTTGTTGCTGCTGCTGCGGCTGCTGCTACTGCTGCTGCGGCTGCACAGGATCCCCTTTTTTTCTTTTCTTTCTTGCTCGTCGCTACGAGCTCGCTACGTGCTACGAGCAACGAGCCGCGAGTAGTGAGGTCGCTACTCATTGCTTGCTGGCCGTTGCTCGCTGCGAGCAGCGAGCTCGCTGCTCGCAGCGGGCTACGGGCAGCAACGGCTGCTGCTGCTGCGGATGTCACTATAGCCGCTACTGCTACTACTGCTGCCGCCGGCTGCTACCGCTGCATGCTGCTACGAGCTGCTGATGCTGCCGGCTGCTGCTCGCTGCTAGTGCTGCTGCTGCGCGCTGCTGCTGCTTCGAGCTGCTGCGAGCTGCCGCAATAGCCAACTGCTGCTGTGTGCTGCTCCTGCTGGCTGCTGCTGCCACTGCTCGCTGCCGCGGCAAGCTGCTGCTGCTGGCTGCTGCTGTCAGTCACACCTGGAGGACGTCGCCGCGTGCGTCGTCGCCAGCAAGCGCCTGACGTGGCTTGTCACTCACCTCCTCTTGTCAAGTGTGGGGGTCAGTACTGCCGGAAAAAAATGCGACAGCATTTCCCCTTGCCCTGTGGCCATGGGAAAAATTCTGACGCCGCCATCAGGCAGGTCAATGCTGCCGGAAAAATTCTGGCAGCATTTCTCCTACACTGGCACGTATGGGGGTCCGTCGACGTTGTCTAGCACCTGTTCGCCTGGCAGCAGCAGCCAGCTAGCTGCAGCAGAAGACTGACGTCAGTCTTCTGCTGCTGCTGCTGCTGCTACGCTTTGGCTCTGATACCAAGACCGAAATACCCTAGAGCAGGTTGTGGCAGCTACGTTGTTGATGCAGCATGCGGGCTTCCATGCTCGTTACTTAAGTCTGCTGCTCCCTCACTCTACTGTTCTAGAGACTAAGTCTGGAAGGTCTGGGTCTGTTACTCTGAAGTGCGCGCGCCAGTGTTAGCGCCAGAAAGCAGTTGGAAACTGAAAGTAACTGATTAGCAATCAAGAATAAGCAACAATTGGAGACCCCTCCAAGTTCTAGCTCCATCCCACTAGTGTAGAACTTGTTACTCAGCTAACCAGCCAATCAGAAAATAGTTCTAGACCTATTTTCTGGCAGGCAGGGTAGTCTCGGTGAGCCCTGCCAGACGCCCGATAGCCCAAAACTCGGGCGTCGTCTGTTTTGCCTGAAAACTGGACCATACCATAACACCGACGCTGCAAACGCAGTCGTGTGGTCAGAATCTGCTAGAAAAAGAGCAGCAAAGAGTTATGGCTGCCCGAACCCGAGCAGTGCCTACGATAGTCAGTGATGCCAAACAGGACCACACAGCAGGAGACATGGACCCTAGGCACAACATGACGCTATAGATGCAATGCCACAACAAGAAACAGAGCTAGGTGCATGGAAACAGCACTTGCAGTGGCAGTGACCGTCGGCGACCCGACCCCCGAGGAGGCCTGCCGATGGAGCTGAGCGCATCGCCAGAGGGAGGAGGCTCTACCGAACGGTACGTGGGCCTCAACGCGTGTCGGCTCCACTGAGCGACACTTCTGCAGCGTCAAGTCTCCCCGTCAGTCATCTGCACGCCGATGTACACAAGCCATAAGGACACAACAGAGTACAATGACAGATGCGCAAAAACCAACAGAACCCTGCTCAGACAACTTTTGTGGAACAATCCGGGTGCCAACCCCTACACCCTCCCCCCCCACCCCCCTCCCCCCCCAGAACCTAGCAGCACTAGGAAACCTAGTGTTAACGATAAAGCAAGCATTTATCCATAGTAACATTTCTATTGTGGGCAACCATCAGAACGTCTCTTGGTCATCCCCTTGTGCATGCCCCACGTGAAATGGTGTGGTGTGGTGCCAGCGCCAGTGTCACTCTTAAACACCTGCATCAATGAGGCGAGTGTGCAGCGAGGACAGAGCTCACGACGTGTTTATGGTCCACATACCAATACTCCATGACCCACGGCCGACGCACACCACCATGAGCTCACTGGCATCACGTGTCACAAGACGTGACGTACAATTACATACGCACACAACTAAGCAAACATACGCATTCACCTAGGGTCACCACGCAAACACAACAGTCCAACAGCGTGCGCGACGGCCTTGAAGACATTACTACTGAGTGCCTTTGTTAGAAAATCAGCTCTCTGGTGATGCGTGTCAACCCAAACGACATGGGCATCACCTGCAGCAATGTGCTCACACAGAATACGATTCTCAACATTGATGTGCTTCGTGCGTGTGTGATGCATGCCATCATGTTCAGTAGTGGCTTTGGTGCTTTGGTTGTCACAACACACAGTGATGCAATGAATGGGAACACGTAATTGAAACAAGCGACAGAGCCACACACTCTCACACGTGCCTGCGCAAAGAGCGACATACTCGGCCTCACTTGAAGTGCGCGCAACACAACCCTATTTGCCATTCTTCCACGACACCCCGGTTCCACCAACAAGGAAGATGTAACCTGTACGGTTGCGAGCGTCTGTGTTTTGGGCCAAATCACGGTCTATGTAGCCATCAACTACAACAGACAGCTATTCCCGATAGCACAGACCGGTCCTAGCAGTGGAAAGAGCATACCTAACGACACGCAGTGCAACCTCCAAGTGTAGTGCCCAGGGACACTGTGAGAACTGTGCCAAGAAGTTGACAGAGAAGGCGAGATCCGCTCTGGTCGTTGTTGCCAGGTACATGAGTGATCCGATGATGTGAAGGTAGTCCGTGACATCAACTGTCTCCCCCAGATAAGACATGTCCATTGTCTTCAGCAACCTCTCCCCAGTCGCGGTCATAGGCATTGACGCTGTGGGGACGGACTCAAGTAGGGAAGCAAAGTGCTCCCCTAGACTGCGGTCATATGCGGCCTGGTGCACATGAAGCGTGCGACACAACAGGTCTCGCTCAAGCTCCATGCCCAAAAAGAAGTGTGCGGGTCCAAGGTCTTTCGTTTTCTACGTGGACTGCAAGAGAGTCTTCACTGACCTCACTGCTTCGTGGCTGGGGGAAGCTATCAGCAGATCGTCCACGTAGACTAGGACAGCCACAAACGGAACAGACGCTGAAGTGACAAAAAGTGAAGGATCTATTGAACTGCGTCGGTAGCCTCCTTTCTCAAGGGTCGGCATGATCTCCTGGTTCCAACACCGAGGTGATTGCTTCAGGCCATAGAGGGTCTTCCGTAGTCGCCAGACCCGGTTAGTGCCATCGGAGCCTGGAGGCTCGATCATGTATATCTCCTCATCCAACTGTCCGTGCAAGAACGCGTTGTTTACATTCATCTGTTCAAGCACCCAGTCATGGTGCGCCATGAGACTCAGTAGTGCTTTGGCTGTAGTGTATCTCCCGTCAAGTGCAAGCATTTTATCGATGTCAATGCTTGGGACCTGGGAGAACGCCTTTGCCGTGAGTCTCGCGGTAAGTACTTGTCACGTGCACCGTTGGGTTTGTAATTTTGTCGAAAGATCCAGGGAGCGTCGGTGGCCTTACAGCTTGGCAGCAAATCGACTAGCTAGTGGACAGCATGGTCTTCAAGAGCATTAAGCTCAGCACGCATGGCGGCCTCCCACGGGTGGGCATCGGTGGCTGCGCGGCTTGACGCACTCTGGATGGCTCAGGTGGTAAGGTTGTGGTGGCCTACGTCGCGTAATGCTCTGCAAGGCTGCTCGAGATTGCAACCTCCATTGCGTGTGCATGTTCTGAGGCCAGGATCGCATAGCCAAGGGCAGAGCTGGGATGGACAACCCCCGTGGCCAAGCCGAGTGCGTCCATGCCGGTCAAAAGGACAGTTCAATGCTCAGTGTCAGACTGCGGAGGGCGTGCAAAGGGCATGCTGTTAGAGCGTTGAGGGAGCGCACGAAGGTGCCCACCTCGGATAAAAGGGGATACCGGAGCAGGACCAGTGGGAGCATGTTGTAGTGGATCAGCCGCATGAACAAGGGAAGAGACAGGAGCGGCGCCCGCGGAGGTGTTACCGGACTGGAAGGGACATCCGGTGTGGTGTGGAAAAAGTCCATGACTGGAGATGACCGCGTAGCAGAGGAGCTGCTGGTGGACGTGGAAAGACTGGGTGCAGGACTGGATGACGACGACTGCAACGAGGGTGAGGGCTGTGTTAGAACAGCAGGGACTGCAGGGGTGACAGGACCGATCGTCCCCCCAAATGAGAGAGCGGCAGAAGGGAGGAGGCAGGCGCTAGAAGGTCACGAAGAAATACCGACTCAAAGAAAAGGGCGTCACACAATTCGACAACGTGATGATGAACGGGGTCGGAGAATCGCCAGGCCTTAGACTGAGCACACACGCCAAGAAAGGCGCACAAGCGACCATGAGGCGACAATTTCCTGTCGCGCAAGTTGTCGGGCAGCTAGACCGGCACAACGCAGCCCCAAACGTGAGCCAAGCGAAGGTCAGCACGATGACCATACCATGCTCATAGGGCATGACGGTACGGGGGAGAGACCATGCATGACACAATTCCAAACCCACGTCATGTAGCTCATGACTTCTAAGGCAATGAGTGGGGGCAGGCCGTACTCGACAAGGAGAGTGCGGATGCCGTTAGCAAGCGTCCGTTTGCATCGCTCCAAAATACTGTTTTTCTAGGGTGTGTAGGGAGCAGAAGTCTCCAAACACACCCCGGGGAACTCAAGAAGGCGGGTGGTGGTGCCAAGGAATTCACTACCCCGATCGCTACGAAAGACACGCAATGACCGCTGACAAGCGCGTTCAGCCTAAACAAGCCAGGACTCGATGACAAAAAAAACGTCGCACTTCTGACAAAGAGCAAACACAAAAAAAAAACCGAGAAAAATCATGAGGCCGACATGAAACATAGCGACCAACATCACCAAGGAGGTCATGGGGCAGGGGACCCATGACATCTGTATGAACACAATCGAGGGGATGAGAGGAGTGAGAGTCCGAAGGAGAGAAAGGGGATCGATGCATTTTCCCTTGTGCACGTCAAGCCTATCGGCGGTGCAAGGGACGGGGAACGTAGAGGGAGAGAGACCATCAAGAGGCTGAAGACAAAGCATGCTGTAAGTAGCATCGGTGTGGACATGACCAAGACGGTGATGCAGGAGACGGACAAAATCTGGGGAGAGAGACGGGGCGGCATGGACAAGGGTAGTGCCCCCGGTAGGGGCGGAGGAGGCATGCAAGGGGACACAATACATCTTGTCGCACTGCACACTGCGGAGGACGGCATGGCCAGACGGACGAAGAGAAACAGTGCCAACACCGCGGCTGGCAGTGAAGTCCATACCCTGATCGTCGAGAGACGGCACGGACAGCAGGCTGAGTTCAAGCGAAGGCAAGTAAAGAACAAAACAGACGACGCCAACGCCCTGAACGGGAAGCAACTGACTAGACCTCGTAAGAACAAAGTGGGTGGACCTGACGGGACCCGACGACACAAACAAAGAACGGACAAACGTCATGTGGTGAGTGGTCGCGGAGTCAAGGATCCAAAAGCCATGGGAGAATACCAGAGGTCGCAACAGTACCGACGAGAGAGGCAAGGAAGATGGACGACTCGTAAAGGGAGAGACAACGAGGGAGGAAGGTAGACTGCCATTGCTCAGCCCATGGAACGGACGCAAACAAAGAGCCCAGAATGTGACGGGGGGTGTCCACGAAAGACACTGTCTGTCTGAAACACACGACCTCTGGCCAGCGATGCAACACTCCCACCTCCCTGATCACAAAGGCAAAGAAGCTGAAGGAGGGACTGTTCCAGCTGGCTTGCAATCACCACGGTCACCATCGGCAAACGCAGGCGGGGCCGGGGTCGTCACACTGGAGGTGGAGGGACACCATGGCGGAGCGATGTAGGCAGAGGAGGGGGGACCAGAGCACCAGATGGAGGAGGCCAAACACAAAGGTAGGGCGTACAAAGTGAGGGCACGCCTGAGGTGGAGTGGGCCTGGGCCAAGGCAGGGCCGGTCGAGCGAGAAGGGGTCCTGGAGATGGAGGTGGGAGACATAGAAGAGGGGTTGGAGGTGCGATCCCAATGAGCGTGCATTGCCCAGGCAAGACAAAGATTGTCAGGAGGGGCGGGGAAAATACGAGCAAAATGCTCGGAGGAACCGTAGTTCCAACACACGATGATGCCTGGAACACGGGATGATGAAGGCAGGAGAGGAGGAGGACGAGGAGGAGGATGAAGCAGAAGTGGATGTTGCAATAGAGGAAGGGACGGGTGTTACAGCAGTGGTGAGAGCTGCCATGCCCGTGACAGCAGAGCGGTGAAGACGCGTGTGCTACAAGCTCGTCCACCAGACTGCAAGGAGCTTAGAGGTGAAGTTCCAAAGAGCGCCTACTCCAGGTGGAGAGCGAGGCGGGACTAGTTGCAAGGCAAGGCGCTAGAGTTCATCCGCCTTGATGTCACGCAAGAGGCTGGAAAGCTCCGGGATGAGGCCGTTAACCATGGTGAGGACGGCGGAAAGCTGTCCACGAGTCCCGTCGTCAAGCTCACGTAGCAGCTTGAGACCACGAGCCCAGTAGGCGTCGACGGTCTTGTCAGCACGCATGAGACGCAAGTTGAACTTGACCGTGAGCGCGCTCTGAGGGGCCTGGCCGGTGATGGTGGTGCGACGACAAAGCATGGCACATGCGCCAACGGGGTCAGCCAGGCACTGGAAAGCAGGGTTGGCTTTGTACGTGCCGACATCATCAACTAGAGGCTCCGGCGCGGCAGCAATGAGAGCGTGCACAACACAGGCAGACTAAGCAGGAAGAGGTGTGAAGGGCGGCACAGCTGGGGAGTAATTCTCCCATAGGTGCTCCCCCTGAGCCAAGGCACTGAAGCGCACTTCCTTAGAGGAGAAGGCGATCCCAGAGGAAAGGGAAGGCGGTTGCGAGAAGAGGTCATGCTTGCGTGGCGTAGGTGAAGAGGTAGTTGTTGTGGATGTACCAGTCTGTGTAGTAGCTGAAGTGCTAGATGCAGAGGGAGTGCCAGCGGCAGGATTAGCATTGGCGCCAGTAGGTGGGACAACAAACGCAACAGAGAGATGACGCAAGACCATGGCAATGACTTCATCAGCAAAGGCTGCATGATTTTCCTCCGCCAATTTGAGGTGGTCTTCAGCCTCCTGCTAGCCATCACAAGCAAGGGCCAGCTGGCACTGAAGAGCTGCAATGACAGACTCGTCGTCACTAGGCATGGAGACAACGTGAGGACCCTGCCGGACAGATTTTGCCAGAGTTTCCCCAGTCCAAGTGGACATGGAAAAAGTGGGGGTACCTTAGGCAAGGTCGCAGTGTTGGCTCTAGTGGGTATGGAGGCACCCTCAAGGATGCCTAGTTCTCAGTGATTCACGCTACCAAGGTTTGGGCAGCCAATAGACACCAATGGTGAAGAGTGTGGAGCACAAGGATCACGGATGTGAGAGTGGGCAGAACACGTCGCATTCAGTAAATCTGAATCGAAACACGTTTTTGTTACTTATCATAGTGAGATTGTATCAGATCCTTATAGCCTGTGATCTAAGCTTTCCAACGCATCCAAGCACGTCCAAAACAGAGCAGTAGAGCCTCTGCTACGGCCATCGAAGTAACCCTTGGTGGAGCCGCCCACCTGGCCTTGCACTCTAGACAACGGGAGGCGCTTCGACGATGACCCGTCGAAGCGCCTTTCCTCGTCCAGAAGTCAAGGAGAAGTCCATCCTGGTCAAGGAGGTCCTTATGGTCACCTCATTCATGCCCCTGGTGCATTTGGAGGCCATTAGGAATGAACTCGGATCCCTGGCGGTGGAATATCCCGCCACCCATGGCGGGTACCAGATTCCACCCACCCAACACCCATTTTTCGGGCTAGGCTAACTTTCTGAATACTTACTCAAATCGAGCGATTCAAAGCTTGATCCTGCATGGAAAAATCCAAGAAATCCAAATCTAAATTCAGATCAGATGTTCTACCACTCCTCAATGGTCTAACTAGGGAGTGTGATCAACGGCACTCATGGCAAGGGGCACACCATATCAACAATCTCTCCCTTGCACCGCAACCTTGATGCCCTGTCCTTGGAACCTGTAGCATTTTAAACTTCACAGCGCAGACCAAGCTCCATGCAGCTTGCGTCATGCTTGTCCTTGGGCTGTGCTTTGGTCATGGCATCGGCGAGCATGCGCTTAGTGCCACAATGCACAATAGCCGCATCTCCCTTCGCCACCAAGTCCCGCGCGTAGTGATGCCGAATCTTGATGTGCTTGGCCCTCTTGTGCAGCACCGGGTTCTGGGTCAGGCTGATGGCACTCATGTTGTCAACGTTGAGCACCGTCGGCTTCCTTTGTGGCACGCCGATCTCTTTTAGCAGCCGCCGTAGCCACACCGCCTCCTTTTTTCGGCTTCCGCGAGCGCGATGTACTCCACTTCGGTGCTGGACAGCGCCACGCAGTCCTCCTTCCTGCTTGCCCATGAAACTGCTGCACCACCAAGCACAAACACATACCCCGACGTTGATATTCTGTCATCCACATCACCAGCCCAGTCGGCATCCGAGTAGTCGACCAACTCAAGGGAGTCATCACGCGCTCCCCCTCCAAACACGAGTCGCGACTGTTTTGTCGCCTTGAGATAGCAGAGGATCCGCTTCACCGCTTGCCAATGCAACGGCCCGGGGTCAGCAACATAGCGGCTCACTTGGCCCTCCGCAAAGGCCAGGTCGGGCCGCGTCGCCACCATGGCGTACATGATGCTCCCCACCGCGGACTGGTATGGCACACCTGCCATCTCCTCCTTCTCCTCGTCCGTGCTCGGTCCCATGCTCGAGTTCAACTCACATGTGGTGGTCATGGGTGTGCCAATGGGGTTGCACTCCTCCATGTTGTAGCGGCGGAGCACCTCTTGCACATACTTTGCCTGCCCCATCTCTAGCGTGCGTGCTTTGCGGTCCCTCTTGATGGCGACACCGAGGTAGTACTCAAGCTCGCCCATGTCGGTCATTTTGAACCGACCGCCCAGCTGCCCCTTCAGGTTCACCAACTCCTCCATGTCCGACGACACGAGGATGAGATCATCCACGTAGAGTGCCACAATCTAGTGCAACCCAGGATGCTTCCACACGTACACGCTGTGATCCGCCTCGCAGCGCTTGAAGCCAAGCTTGGTCATGAAGCCGTCCATTTTCAGGTACCACATGAGTGGCGCTTGCTTCAGCCCGTATAGCGCCTTGCGAAGCCGGCACACCTTCCCCGGCGGCGCGTCAACCCTCTCCGGCACCTCCATGTAGACCTCCTTGTCCAGGTCACCGTTGAGGAACGCAGTTTTCACGTCCATTTGGTGGACTTCGTAGTCGCGCACCGCTGCCACCGAGAGGATGGAGCGAATGGAGGCAAACTTCGCCACCAACGCGAAGGTTTCATTGTAGTGTTCACCCTTTCGCTGGGCATACCCCTTTGCGACCAGCCGCGCCTTGTACCGCTCCACCTTCCCCTCCTTGGTGAGCTTCTTCTTGAAGATCCACTTGGAGCCGATGATTTTCGCGCCCTCCGGCCTATCAATCAGCTGCCAAGTATCGTTCTCTTCGTGGGAGGCGAGCTCAGATTTTATGGCTCCCTCCCACTCAGCCCCATCCTTCTGCTGCAATGCCTCCTTGACGGTCTCGGGCTCCTCTTGCGCAAAGAACGCTCGAGCAAATCCAGTCCAGGTGCCCTGCGCGGCATCGTACCGTTTTGCCGTCCTCCTTGTGCGTCCGTTTCTTCGAGGCTGCTCTTGTTGAGGCTGCTGCTGCTGCTGCCGCTGCTACTGCTGCTGCTACTACTGCTGCTGCTGCTCTCTCGCGGCGCCACTCGCACCGCTGGCCTGCTCCCCCTCTCTCGTGGACCGTGGAGATGCGGGCTCACTCCCCGCCTCCTCGTTCAGCTCCACTGCTGCCGGCGCTTCGGACTCATCGTCCGACTCGGCTGAATGCAAATCAGCCGCTCCCCCATCCCCCGGATGGTTGTCGCCGGTTGGAGCCGCTTGGACGTCACCCTCTTTTGCGTCCTTCGGCGTCTCCCCCTTGAGGAGTGACAGCAACTCCCCACGCTTGGAGAGACCCGCGTCCTTGTCCGTCCAACGACTCTCTTTGTCAAACGTGACGTCGTGACTCTTCACGATCTGCTGCCTCCGCGGGTCAAAGAGCCGGTACGCCTTGCTCCCGCTCTCATACCCGACGAAGATGCACCGGCGAGTCCGCGGGTCCAACTTGCCCTGCCCCTCCCGTGCCTGCACAACAGCATGTGCAACACAACCAAAAGTGTAGAGGTGTGCCACTGTTGGCTTCCTCCCGCTCCACACTTCTTGTGGCGTCTTCCACACCTTGGACTCCGCGTCCTTTAGCGGCTTTGTCGGAGTCAGGTTCATGATGTACGCCGCTGTCCGTGCCGCCTCGCCCCAGTACCGCTGCGCGATGCCAGCATCGCTCAACATGGACCGGACCATGTTGAGCATGGTGCGATTCGCCCTCTCGGCGACGCCGTTCTGCTGCGGAGAGTGTGGCGTAGTTTTCTGCCACGTGATCCCCTTGCTCTTCATCCATGCCGAGAAGCCCTCGTACTCGCCACCGTTGTCACTCCGGAACGCCTTCACCTTCAACTCCGTTTGCCGCTCCACAGCCGCCACGAATTCCTGCATGCATGACAAGACATCGCTCTTCCTCTTGATGATGTAGAGGTAGAGCTTGCGGCTGTGGTCGTCGATGAAGGTGACAAAGTAGCGCGCCCCACCAATGGAGGGCTCCAACGGTCCACACACATCTGTGTGCACCACCTCCAACTTCGTCAATGCACGCATCCCTTTGCCNAGTGTGGCGTAGTTTTCTGCCACGCGATCCCCTTGCTCTTCATCCATGCCGAGCAGCCCTCGTACTCGCCACCGTTGTCACTCCGGAACGCCTTCACCTTCAACTCCGTTTGCCGCTCCACAGCCGCCACGAATTCCTGCATGCATGACAAGACATCGCTCTTCCTCTTGATGATGTAGAGGTAGAGCTTGCGGCTGTGGTCGTCGATGAAGGTGACAAAGTAGCGCGCCCCACCAATGGAGGGCTCCAACGGTCCACACACATCTGTGTGCACCACCTCCAACTTCGTCAATGCACGCATCCCTTTGCCGTCAAACGGCTGCCGTGTCGCCTTG
Organism: Penium margaritaceum; assembly: GCA_023375785.1. Lineage (NCBI taxonomy): Eukaryota > Viridiplantae > Streptophyta > Zygnematophyceae > Desmidiales > Peniaceae > Penium > Penium margaritaceum. The sequence goes on from SZWC01009843.1 coordinate 98,863, forward strand.
CCCGCCAGGCATGGCTCGCACACGGCATTCCTGGCTGCATCAAGGCCCTTGACCTCAAGGCCCCGTACCACTTCCTTCTTCGCCATGTCCCTCATAGTTAAGGGAGCAATGTGACATAGGCGGCGGTACCACAAGTCCAGATTTCCTTCATCCTTTGTCACGAGGTTGACAGCGTCAGTCCTTACCGCATCGGCAAGGACCTTGGTGCGAAGAAGATACAGGTCCTCCTCCCTCTTGCCACGTGCAATCACCTCCCCATCCCCCTCCTTTCGGATGATAGCCTCCTTCTTGTTGAAGAGTACCTCGAGCCCCTTGTCGGTAAGGCGGCTCACTGACAGCAGATTTGCCCCAAAGTTGAGCATGTGGAGCATGTCGTAAATGGTACACGGAATGACTTTCCCGTTCACCACCGACTCAATGCGAACATTGCCTTCGCCCGCGGCCAACTCTGTTTTGCCGTTGGCCACTGTCATGCGCCACTCGGTGGCGCCGTAGGTGAGGAATGCCGCCCGGTTGCATTGTGTGTGGCGGCCTGATCCGGAGTCGATCACAGTGACATCCGAATCTGTCAAGTCGGTAGACTCCCTGGCCATCATGGCTTGGGTGTCCTTCGCCCCGCCCTTCCTGGGCTGGTCCGACTTCTTGTTGGGGCATTCACAAGCGTAGTGGCCGTGTTTGCCACAATTGTAGCACTCCCCCTTGTTGTCACCTCTCTTGGTGCCCTGGTTAGCACCCTTCCCCTTCTTTCCTCCCCCTCCACCTTGAAGGCGGACGGCATAGGTGGAACTTGATGTTGCCCCGCTCTCTCTCCCACCACGCCGCATCCATTCGTTGCGAGCGTACTCAGCCACCTTCGGGTACTTCAGTTCATCGGCGGACCAGCCGCCTACGACGGTGATCATGGGACTTCAACTGTCCGACAAAGCCAGAAGGAGGATCATAGCTTGCAGTTGAGGGTCAACCTTCCATCCAGTGGCTACGCACTCGGCAGTGAGGGACTCAATCTGCTGCAGGATCTCCATGATATCTTCGCCTTCGTTGGCTCGGAGGGTGAGGAGCCTCTTCAAGACGAAGAGCTGGTTAGCGAGGTTGGTGGACTGGTAGATGGTTTAGAGTTTCTTCCAGGCCTCTGTGGCCTCCGTGCATCCTTGAATCAGTGCACGTTGCGGCGGAGCAAGCCCTAACACCAACAATGCAAGCGCCTTCTTGTTGCGCATCTTATACTTGTCCACTTCCTCCGGCGTCGCGGTATCCGAAGGCGCAGTCTCTTCACCGCTGACCAGCTCAAGCAGGCCCTTGTCATCGAGGTAGACCTCAAACTGCCACCTCCACAAAGGGAAGCCGTTCCCATCAAACTTGGAGACGGCGCCGATGCTCTCTTGCTCGGTCGTTGCCATGGCGGGCGGCGGTAGCGTGAAAGTTTGAGGAGCTAGGGTCCTTCTAGGCACGTGGGCCCATAACCCTTTGTTGGCTCTAGTGGGTGTGGAGGCATCCTCAAGGATGCCTTGTTCTCAGTGATACATGCTACCAAGGTTTGGGCAGCCAATAGACACCAATGGTGAAGAGTGTGGAGCACAAGGATCACGGATGTGAGAGTGGGCCGAAGACGTCGCATTCAGTAGATCTGAATCGAAACACGTTTTTTGTTACTTTGCATAGTGAGATTACATCAGATCCTTATAGCCTGTGATCTAAGCTTTCCAACGCATCCAAGCACGCCCAAAACGGAATAGTAGAGCCCCTGCTACGGCCGTCGAAGTAACCCTTGGTGGAGCCGCCCACCTGGCCTTGCACTCTAGACAACGGGAGGCGCTTCGACGATGACCCGTCGAAGCGCCTTTCCTCGCCCAGAAGTCAAGGAGAAGTCCATCCTGGTCAAGGAGGTCCTTATGGTCACCTCATTCATGCCCCTGGTGCATTTGGAGGCCATTAGGAATGAACTCGGATCCTTGGCGGTGGAATATCCCGCCACCCATGGCGGGTACCAGATTCCACCCACCCAACACCCGTTTTTCGGGCTAGGCTAACTTTCTGAATACTCACTCAAATCGAGCGATTCAAAGCTCGATCCTGCATGAAACAATCCAAGGAATCCAAATCTGAATTCAGATCAGATGTTCTACCACTCCTCAGTGGTCGAACCAGGGAGTGCGATCAACGGCACTCATGGCAAGGGGCACACCATATCAACACGCAAGATGCTGCAGGACAACCCACCCCGAGTCAGAAAGGACAAGCCACCTTGAAAGAGCAAGGAAAGACAGCAAACAACAACAACACGCAAGAAAGGCAGTCCTGCTGTGACATGAGGCGACGGACTGTGCAGAAGGGCTACGAGTGGTAGGATTGCGGCCGCGGAGGCAGCAGCGAGAATGGCAACGAGAGAAGCAACCGGCACCACCAGAGCATGTCCTCCAATGACAAGGGCGGCATCAAGGGTGGTGAAGACGGCTGCGACGGAGACGGTCACTGTGTCAAAACTAGAGGCAGCAGTTGGAGCAGATGTCGCTGCGGTGATAACAGTAGACGTCAAAGTGCGAATGGAAGCCGCGGCCACCGTAGTCGCAGCTGAGGCCGTCACTAGTGCGATGGAAGACGGAGCTGCAGAAATTTGCGTTCAAACTGGGGCAGTTGCATCAATAGGGCCGACGGCAACTACAGCCTCTGTGTAGTCCTCAGTGGCATGCCCTGCTAAGGTCGTGTTAGGTGCACGCCAAGCTCTAGCGACTGCGGCAGACGTGGCTGTGGCTGCTGTGGCCGCGTGTATGATTGATGCGGTTATGCGAGTGAAGACATGCACAAGGCCAATAACGTCCTAAGTGAACGTTGCGTACACATCCGGATCGCTCTGTGATTGCTAATCCCTTTGAAGAGAAAAGGTGTGGGACGGTGTCGAGCAGCACGCGAAGATGATGTTGCTTTAGACGTGGACGCCCGGTCGTTGCTCATGCCTCTACGGTGTCTCGCGTGATAACGAGGCAGCCCCCCTTTGTAGTATGCACCCAGAGGACGTGCAATAGGAGCATGAGGATGCGCCAGGGTGGTGGGAGTAGTACCACCAAAGCGGTGCATGAAGCAGAATGTTGCTGTTGCTGCTGCTACATATGCTGCTACTGATGCTGCTACTACTACTACTACTACTACTACTACTACTACTACTACTACTACTACTACTACTACTACTACTACTACTACTACTACTACTACTACTACTACTACTACTACTGCGGCAGATCTGGTTGTCAATGCTGCTGCTAACAATGGTGCTGTTGTTATGGATGTTGCTACCATGGCTGCTGTGGCTGCTGAGGCTGTTGTTGGCGCTCAGATGAGCTAACTTTTGCTATAGTAGTAGCTGTTGCTCCGTGTGATGTAGCTGCTGGAGCTGATGCTACTCAGTCTGATGTGTCTGTTGTAGCTGCAACTGCTGCCACCGAGTCTGCTAAAGCAAGTGCTCCTAATGACACTACGGCACTCGCGTAAGGGCCGACTGTTGAAGCTACTGCTGTGGTTTTTGCGTTTGCCGAGGTTACTGCTGGCACTCAGATGAGCTAACTACAACTGCAATAGCAGCTGCTGCTTCGTCTCATGTGGCTCCTACGACTGTTGCTGCTCAATCTGCCTCGTCTACTGCGGTTGCAAATGTTGAGTAAAGCGCTCCTAATGACATAAAGGTAGTGGCATAGGAGGCGACTGCCAAGGCTGCTGCTGCGGCTACCCCGGCTGTTGCGGATGTTCAGCCGTGCAGCTATGGCAGCTAGGATGAGGTTATTGTGGCTACTTGCGCTTAGATGCACCAGCGGTTGCTGTTGTGGAAGTTGCAGCTACCGAGTGCAAATGCCGGCGGTGTAGTGGCAATGGTGCTACCGGTGAGGCAGTGCCGCTGCTTAGGAGAATCCCGTGGCAGAGTTACAGTGGGAGCTACAGAGAATGCAACTGTCAAGGCTACATGAGATGTGCGGTTACGAGAGGTCCGCAGGCAAGGAGGATGCCTAGTCTGTGGCTTGTGGCAAGCAGCTACAGTCAATCACCTTGACAAGAGGTCGATGGCAACCTGTGGCCTAGGGTGTAGTAGAGGAATCCTCCTTAGGTGAGTCAGCTGCTACTAGATGATGGTTGAGACGGCGGAAGTGGTGGTGGTGACGGCGAAGGGTCACACGCCAATAGGATCTCGCGCGTGATCTCATGCATGATGTGTTCTCCTCTCACACTGCTCTAATACAAGTGGATGGTGAAAGCTGTTACGAGGGGAGAGTAGAACAGATTGGGAATAGTGCCACGAATAGCACATAACCATGGACGGAGTTCCACGTAGAACACTGAGAACAGTCAAGTCACAGTGAGCAGAGCTAACAGCAGGCGACAAGGTGACGAGCGGGAGAGCGGAGAGCTCATCTTTGCTCACACCTCGAGGCAGAACAAAATGCTCGACAAGGGACCTGCAGGTTGAATTAACGTGCAAGCCTGTGGAAATAGCAAACCCTGCTGAGACAACCTGTGTGGAACAATCCGGGTGCTAGCCCCTCCCCCCCCCCCTCCCCAAACCTAGCAGCACAAGGAAACCTAGTTTCAACAATAAAGCGAGCATTCTTCCATGGTAGCATTTCTATCGTGGGCAGCCTTCAGAACGTCTCTGGCTCATCCCCTTGTGCACATCCTATGTGAAATGGTGTGGTGTGGTGCCAACGCCAGTGTCACTCTCAGTCACCTGAATCAATGAGACGAGTGTGCAACGAGGCCAGAGGTCACGACATGTCTGTGGTCCACACACCAACATGATTGTCCATGGGTCTAGACAAAAAGGTTGAACAAAAAAAGATAAATCTGTGAGGAAATTATTCGGACATAACTGATTTAGGAATGTGAGCGTCCACTTCAAACCTCCACCTCGGAGCGTATGCATTGTCAACAAAAACGTCCAAAGGGTTGAGAGATTGGACAAGTTTCTGCTTTCCTCTTCCGTTTGAAAGAAGGGAGCAAGTTGCTGAGGAAGTGCCTAAAACCTTCTTAGTTTTGATATAGTTGGCATGGCAACAAAGTCAAATCAGTTGATGCGTTAGCATGCAAAGCACATGTGGTAAAAATAAGGATTTAGGTAGGAAAGATAGAAGAGTCTCATAACACTCAATTGCTTTGTAATGCAGGGAGGAATGATAATCAACAAGCACACAACATAAAAACCTGTTGCGGTGCACAACGGGTGGTGCACGCAGCAGTGTCAGTTTGCCCTAAAACCGACGTCAAACCACTGTTTTGGTCGTGACTCTACGCACATGCATCTAAATGACAAACAATCTAAGCATAAAGGAGCAAGATCACACTATGTCTGGTAACATGCACAGGTCTGGCATTAATTGGGCGGACACACAATGTAAAGAAAAGCAAAGCATAGCAGGTCCGCCGAGAAAGCCCTGGAGGCTACGAAAAAACTACACAAGATCAAAGCAGGCATCTTTTAACTCATGCCAGCAATCTTGAAGCAGCTCGTGAGTGGACCACCAAACAACAATGCTCTGTTGCCATGTGGCTCCATATCATGGAACCGCACGAGCATGGGCACAACTGAATGGTCACAATAAGCTGTACAAATACATGGAGCTGGCTTATACCACAACACTCCCCCATGATCCGATGGTATGCATGTCCCTCTGCGGTCACAAATGTCATAAGTGCGCTATGACATGCTCAATGGTCCATACACAAACACACACACACACACACACACACACACACACACACACACACACACACACACACACACACACACACAC
>SZWC01009844.1:0-17680 GCA_023375785.1 Penium margaritaceum
GCACTAACAGGAATGCTCAGCCTGAACAAGCCTGTTTTGATGACAGAGCCGGCAAGGCTCTTCTGAAGAAGAGCAAAGACCTAATGAAAATGGGAAAATTCATCAGTGAGACACAAGACATAGCACCAAACATCCCCAAAGAGGTCATGGGGCAAAGGGCCCAAAATGTCAGCATGCACACAATCAAGAGGACGAGCAGATGAGACTCGGAGGAAGAGAAAGGAGAATGATGCATTTCCCTTGAGCACAATCAAGACTAATACCAGGCTCGATTTGAAGCATGCTCTGAACATTGTCTTGTGTACATGGACAAGACCGCAATACAGGAGGTGAACAAGGTGAGGCAAAAGAGAAGGGGAAAGGTGAGCAAGGATAATGCCAAGAGCAGGAGCAGAGGAAGAAAGTAGGGACACACGATAGAGCTTATCATGCTTGATGCTACACTAGACAACATGTGAAGAGGGATGAAGACAATGGTGCCAACACCATGACTAGCAGAGAACTCCATACTTTGATCGTTCAGAGATGGCACCGAAAGTAGGCTCATCTCCAAAGGAGGCTACTACAAAACGTTGGGCATAAATAGGATGCCAGTAGGACCGACAAAGCGCACTACACCGACACCTTGGACGGGGAGGAACTGACCCGACCCAGTGCAAACAAAGCAGAAAGATCTAGCAGGGCCTAAAGAGAAAAACAAAGAGTGCACTCATGTCATGTGATGGGTGGCTCCAGAATCGAGGATCTAGAAGCCAGCTGAGACGCGCACAAGGGGTAGGATGCCACAGGTTCCAGCAATACCAACAACAAGCACAAGAGGAAAAGACAAAGCATAGACAGTGAGACAACGAGGAAGCGAGACTGGCTGCCACTGCTTGACCCATGGGACAGAGTCACAGAATGAGCCTAAGACATGTCGGGGGGAGGGGGGGTCCGCATGAAGGACACTGTCACTCTAACACATAGGACCTCTAGCCTGTCTCGTAATCCTCTCACCTCCCAGATTGCAAAGGTGTAGAATCTGGGGAAGTGAATGCTCCAGCCGGCCCTCACACTTACCATCAACAGATGCTGTCAGGGCCCTGACAAAGCCGTTCGAGGAAGCAGAAACCATGGTAGGTCGGTATAGGTGGAGGAAGGAGGCGTAGCATTGGTTGGTGCACCATGGGAAGGCTGCTAGCCCTAGGGGTGTGGGACTGGTGGTGGAGCAGAGTGAACCTCGGTGGTGGAGTAGGCCTAGGCAGAAGTAATGGATGGAGACCATGAGGGAGTGCTGGAGCTGGAGGCCGAGCCAGCTATGGAGGAGCCGGAAGTACATGCCCGGTGAGCATGCATGACATGTGCGAGGTGCATAACATCAGAAGGGGCAGGATCCATGGGAGGAGAATGCTTAGTGAAGCCACAATTCCAGCACACAATGGCGCCAGGAACGTGAGAAGATGAAGTGACATCCTTTTCTTTACCCTTGCCATTCCCATAAACCTTGTCCTTCTTGTCATCCTAGGAAACAAGGACAGTAAAGGTAAAGGGTAAAGAGGAAGAGGAAGAGGATGTGGAAGAAGAGGAGATGGAAGAGGTGGCAGCAGCGAGGGCCTCAACCCCCATGAAAGTGGAGCGACATAGGCTCTTGTTCTAGAGACCGGTCCACTAGGTGGCAAGTCGCGTTGCGGTGATGTCCCAAAGAGCTCCAACAATAGGTGGGGACTTTGGAAGGACAGGTTGGGAGGCAAGACGCCACAGCTCATCTGATTTGTCATCATAGAGAAGTTTGGAAAGCAAAGGGATGAGCCCATTCACCATGATGAGGACAGTGGAGAGCTAGGTAGGTATTGCATCTCCAAGCTCCTGGAGGAGCTCAAGACCATGAGCCAAGTAAGCATCTGCTGTCTCCTTAGCACGCATGCAAAACATGATGAACTCGTTGGTGAGCACACTCTAAGCAGCCTGGCCAATGTTGGTGGTGTGGCGATGAAGCATGGCCCATGCTCCAACAGGGTCAGCCAGGCGTTGGACAACGGGATTGGCATTGAAGGTGCCACCATCATTGAAAAGCACCTCAGGTGCAATGGTGATGAGAACAAGGACAGCATGGATAGAATAAATAGTGGTGGGTTTGAACGGAGGGACAACTGGAGAGTACTACTCCAACAAGTGCTCCCAATGAGCCCATGCGCTGAAGTGCACCTCTCAAGAGGAGAAGGCAAGCCTGGTGGCAAGTACAGGTGGCTGAGAAAAGAAGTCATGCTGACATGGCATAGCAAAAAGGGTAGCAACACTAGGGGTGACTATAGGTATACCGGCAAAGGTGCTAGTAGTATAGGGCAATGAAGAGATGCTGGCACTAGTGCCTGCATTTGCACCAAAAGGTGGAACAACAGAGGTAGCGGGAGGTGTTTGAGCACGATGGTGACAAACTCATAAGCAAAGGTAGCATGATTGTTTTCTGCCAAATTAAGGTGATCTTCAGCTACCTGCTGAGCCTCAAGTGAGGATCAGTTGGCATTGTGACTCTACTATGATGGACTTGTCGTCACCTGGCATGGTGACAACTTGAGGGCTTCACTTGACAGATTTTGGCAGAGTATCCTGTGCCCCAGTGGACATGAGAAAAATGGGNGTGGTAAGAGTGCTAGAAGACAGCCCACCACCACCACCACAAGTCAGACAAACAAGGTACTGTAGAAAAAGCAAAGACAAGGTACCAACAGAGAGGTGGTATGCAGAGGAATAGATCACGAGGCTACATAAGGAGCGCTGGAAATGTAGCAGCAGAGGCAGCAAAGAGAATGAAAGAAGTGGAAGCAGTTGGGAGCACTAGGGCAAGTGTCCCTGTGGTGAGTGCTATATCCAAGGTGGTGAAGACAGTTGCGTCTGATATGATGGCGGTGGCGAGGCTAGAGGTAGCAGATGGATCTGATGGTATGGAATTGATGGAAACTGCTATAGAAGTGTAGATGGAAAATGCAGCCACTGCCATGGTAGATGCTCCAGATTTTTGTAGCACATGCAGTAGCACATGCAAGTGTGAAGTTTTTTGTGCCGATACCTGCAGCTGCAATGGGTCAAACTATGAGTACCACCTCTGTGTAAGCCTCAATTGCACTCTTGGCTGACATAGAGGCAGGGGCACACGATGCTCTAGATGCTATTGTAAATGTAGCTATGGCTACTTTAGTGGCGAATATGATGGCCCAGACTGCATGTAAAAGCACACTCACAAGGTCAATAGAGTCCTGCGTGAATACTGCGTACAGATAATCCATAGTGAACTCCACCTTAGTGGCATCATACTGTTGCTAATCCCCTCTCAAAACATTTGGATAAGAGACGCTTACTAGGTCTTGACGGGTTGCTTGTGTTGACAACACTGAGGCGGACTTAGATGCGGGGTCATTGCGCCAAGCATGTCAGAGTCGAGGCTGGCACCTTGACTCTTACATGCTTAGCGGTGTACCGTCCGTCCCTCATAGTACGCATGAGCAGCAAAACGCTGAGAACTTCATGGTGCGACACTGTGACTAGTAGCACCACCACAGTGGTGTTGTCATCGATGGTGTGGTGAAGGTCCTCGACCAAATCAGAATGCAGTGGCCTGCTGCTATTGCAGCTACTTATGTTCCAATGAAGGACCCTCGGCCTGAGTAAAATGTGACAGCCTGTTGTAGTGCCTGTCACTCTTGTAACTGTCATGGCTACAGCTACTACAGCTGCTTTTGCGACCGCTACCACTGCTGTTGCTGCTGTTGCAGCTGTTGTTGTTGCTGCGGAGGCTGCAAGTACAGCTGCACTTGCTTCTCTTGTTTTTGTTAAGAATGTACAGCAATGCCTGCTTTTTCAAGTAGCAGCAGCTACTCCTGATGCAAGTATTGCTATTTCTTGTGCTACTGCCAAGGCTGGAGATGTGGATATTTGGCTATTGCAGTTTCTACTGCTATTGCTGCTGCTACCAAGGCCGCAAATGTGTATGCAGTTGCTGTTGCTGCTTTTGCTACTAGCAAGATTACAAATGCAACTGCAGTTGCTGCCACTACTACTACAGCTGCTGTAAGTGCAACTGTAGTTGCTGTTGAAGCTGCTTCCAAGATCTCTCAGCAAAGCCAGCTTGGTCTAGTAGCAGCAGCTACTCCTGATGCAGTACTTGCTACAACTACTGCTACTGTCAAGGCTAGAAATGCAGATCCTCATCTGTTGTAGTTGCTGTTATTGCTACTGATGTTGCTGCTTTTGAGATCATGCGACAATGTTTGCTTGGCCGAGTGGCAGTAGCTAATCCTGCTACATTTGTTGTCGTTGCTTCTGCTTCTCTTGAGGTTGGAAGTGTGTATCCACTGATCACATCGTCTGAGCGATTGACGTGATGGAACCCACGGATGTGATGACACCCATGGGTGTTACAACGCATCGGTTAACGAGAAAAGAGCAAATAGTGAAGAACAACGAATGGACAGGGCTGAGAGGGTCCTGTGCCTCAGTGCTCCTGCTACAAGAGAGCTACAGCTATGTGGATGCAGTGATGGCAGCGGTGGCGGCGGCGGCGGTGAGAGATCTCCACGGCCAGGATCATGAGCTCAATCTTGAACATGGCTTCTCCTTTCACTAGTTTTCTGATACTAGTGGATATTTATGTGAAGTGAGAGGAATAAAAGGGGAAACTGCTCAGGGAGCATTGCTAGACAGAGAAAGCCATGGCGTGTGGAGGTCACGTGAGAGTTGAAGTAAAATGCGAATGTACGCAAGTCACAAGTGACATTTGTGTTGGGTGCGAGCGATAGGGTGACTAGCAAGCGAGCAGCAAGCTGAGCATTGCTCAAGACCCTTGTCATTCAAGGACCCAAACCACTCTAGGCATATTGTAAAAAACATGCAAAGTGTGCTGCCGAATAGAAATCTGGCAGTATGTGATTTGGGAGAAGCAATCCGACTACCCACTCCCAGACAGCAGCAATAGAAACCCTAGAATTCTACCGATTAATGAAAAAAAAGCATACAAACTACTGCGATCCTGTGGAAGGTACAAAAGGAGCATGGAGGTCATTTCTCTTCCATTTGATATGGGGTTGCCACCTCGCACACATCTATCTTCCGCTCTGCAGCATTGTCGCATCCTTCCCGCCACGTTGGAACCAGTGGCAGGGTATCTGCAAGATCAATCACCTGAATCAGTGTGGTGAATGTGCAACGAGGCCAGAGGTCACAATGTTTCTTTGACATACAAAACAAAAGTTAGGGTCCTGATGGGTGTTACCCACAGAGGAAAATGAATAATCTCTGAATGCAAGTGGACTGGTTTGATGAAATTGGGGACTATGAGAAGTGAGGAAGAGTTGTGCCAGGGAGAGCAACATACAACGTACTACATCTGCAACAACAGTGATAGTCATCCCATTAGCGGGATCCTTGGACCCTTTGCAGCAGACATCGACAACAGACATGATGTCTCGATGTCATTAGCAGTGGTATCACCATGAAATTGCTAGATTTTGCGGCACCATGAGCAATGGCAGTGTGAGTTACTACCACCGCTAAAGTAGTAGTAGCCGTGTCAGTGACGAGCTATATCAACCACTCCAAGCAGCAGTGGCATCACTCGATACTAGCAACAACTTGTCTGGATATGACCCGTGACACAAAAAAGGAGAAGCAGCTTGCAGTGGTGGCTGCGAGTAGAAGCAGTGAGTAGTGGCAGTGGCAGCATGTAGTGGCGGTAGTTGTAACATGAGCAGCAACATTGGTAGTTGAATCCGCAAGTAGTAATAGTAGTGCTGCCGAAGCAGCAGAGGCAACAACATTGCATCAGCAGTATTGCAACTGCTATAGCACACATCAACAATAGTAGTAGTGACAGTGCAATAGTGGTAGCAGCTGTTGCAGTGCAGTAGAAGTAGCAGCAGTTGCAATAGCTACAAGAGAACTAGTGTTGTGACAATAGCCACAGCGGTTGCTACCTTGCGCAGCACAAAATCTGCGCAGTACTATAATGCAGCAGTACTGTAATGCAAATATATAGTAGCTATGCAATGAATATGCAGTACTTGCATAGTTTCAAGTGGGGGTGATGAGGTCATCCCTCCTTCCTTCATCGCACAGAGTCAGTGTGAAAAACGAAACACAGAAAAAGTATTTGTTATCGTAAGTTACGCTTGCATTTTTCCGCCAAATTTTTCTCAAGCCTGTGAATGTTTTACTGACATCATCATCAACAATGCAAACATCTTTATTGGGTCAAAAAAATTGCTGATGTTTCAACTCGTCAAGAAATGTTGTAAGTCATCTATTGTGGTAGCTTTCACATTAAGACCCATATTGAATGGCCCATGGTGCCAGTTGGTGACAAAGACAAGGGACTGATAGGCTCCTCGTCTTCCTCCTCCACAGGCATAGTAAGCCCAGTGTTTCAATCACTCGTGATTGACGTGATTCATTGAGCATGGGATGATACACGCCGTCAGCAGGAGCATTAGGCTGATGTGCTACAAGAGATTATAGATTTTCTGAGGGGACATTTAGGTGCCTCAAAACAGTTGCTGGAAGGAGCCACTGGAGTAACATCATCTTCTTAGCAGTTTCTCCCTACCTAGTTCCACTGCCTCATCATCCATTACCATAGATTGACACCTAGGAAGAGGAGGGGATAGAGGATGACACATGTGAGGATGAGATTCGTGTCCTTGAGGAGCGCATCCATGAGCTACCCTACTGATCTTTGATTATTCTTTTGTTTTTCAAAATTGATATATATGTGTTACATGATTTCATGTATGGTCCGGTCTTTGGCTGATGACTTTTGGTCATTTTTGGCTCTTGGTGTAGTGGCCTCCTCAGTTCCATGTGGCACACTTGCTTTCCTGCTAGTGTCAGTCCCATATAGCACATCTGTACCTGTGCTAGCAAGGGTCCCCTTTGGCACACCAGTTCTCATGCTTGTGGCAGTATCCTCGGTTACACTTGATCCTCTGCCTACACCTGTTTTCCCCGCACAAGAGCCAGCACCTGTCCATGATTGCCCTGCATCTTCTCCCCTTCCTTGTGAGCTTTCAGCCCCTACTACTGTAGAATAGACGCTTGCTGTGTAGCCAAAGATTAGCACCTTATCTTCGGGCTACTCCTTTGGTTCTGGTGGCCCTGGTCGGCCACTAGCCTTGAGGGCTCAGAAAATAGTCGAATCAACACTCACACACCCCACTTGTAGTGTTCACACTGGCAAGCTTGGCATGAAGGCCCTTGGCCTCAGTGTCCAAGTGATCTGCCAAGAGTTCCCCATAACTTGTGATGTCATAGCCGGCCTTGTCGTGATCAGGCTGAGTCTGGAGGTGTGTGTCTTAGCCACCCGGATTACTCCCTTGAAGGCTCTTGATCCACGCATGTTGAAGGAGGAAATCTTAGCTCAGCATGCATAGTTGTGGCATGCTACTTGTGAGGATGAATTGAGAGCCATCCGTGAGCACAATGCCTATGAGCTTGTTGACCTCCCGCCTGGGTGAAAGGTTGTACAAGAAAAATGGGTCTTTCACAAGAAGGTGAACCCTGATGCAATATTGGATTGCTATGAGACTCGCTTGATGGCCAATGGGGTACTAACAGGTTAAGGATGTAGACTTCACCGACACCTTTACACTTGCTGGCTGATTGACCACTGTTCATGCTTTGTTCAAGGTTTTTGCTCACCATGGCTCGAAGCTCTACTAGATGGATGTGAATAATGCATTACTCCATGGAATCCTAGAGGAGAAGATCCGGTCACTTGGCTTTGAGATCGGTGACAAGGTCTGGTGCTTGCGCATAGCCTTGTATGGCCTAAAGTGGCCACCTCATGTTGGAACAAGATGATCACCAGCACGCTGAGACATGTCAGTTATGTGCAGAGTGACGCTGACCCATCCCTCTTTCTCAAACAAATAGCTTAGAACTTCACATCCATTCTGTTCTATGTGGATGACCTTCTGATTGCATTGCCTTGAACAGAGGCCCTGAAGGAGGCCAAGATACTCCTTCAAGAATGCGTACGAGACAAAATACCTTGGTCTTGCAGCAATAGAGATCATGTGTGATCGTCAGTCACACACACTCTTGCTGCATTAGGCACATTACGCCCGCATTGTGGAGGATTGGTTTGCTAACCTCCTTGGTGTAGTTCCCACAGCCTCCACCCTCATCACACCTGACAGGCAGGATGCCTTTAAACTGGATGATCTAGCACGATTGGGGAAGACGGTAGACGTGAACCTGTACTTGCGCCTAATTGGCTCTATGATGTACTTGACCACGTCCACATGACCCAACATTGCCTTCAACCTAAACCTCCTTGAACAGTTCTTGTGGTATCCTCAGGCAAGAGCCCATCATGTAGTTGTGCATGTGGTATAGTACATGGTTTCCACACCATAGCTTAACTTTGCTTTCAACATAAGTGTTTGGTGGTAGTCAGGTAGTGACTGTGCTTGGAGCCTTGATGGGCGCAGTCAAACCGGCAACTAGTTCCTGCTAGGTGGCATCACTATGTTTTGGTGTAACGAAAAGCAGGGGTGCATCACATTGAGCTCATCAGAGGCTCAGTATTTTCCACTAGGGGCTGGTACTACGAAGGCAGCATGGCTGCAGAGTCTGTTTGAGTTACGTGAGTCTTTGTCTTGCATCTTTCTACACTGTCAAAACCAGAGTGCTCATGCCATTGGAGAGAAACCTGATGTGCTTCATGCATGCACAGAGCACATTTCTGTTGAGAATCGCGTTGTATATGATCTTGTGGAGCCACAGGTGATCTCCATCTTCTAGTTCAGTGAGAACATGCAGAGGGCAAACCTCCTGCCCAAGACATTGGCACGCATTGGCAGAAGTTCATGGTGCCATTCTATTGGGCTTTTGCCCTTTTCCTTAAGGGTGACTGAGAGTGGGATGTGTGTGTCTTGATTTTCTAGTAAATTGTTGTGCACTTGTGTCAGTCTTGCATGTGTATGGAAATGCGTACCATTGGTTCGGAAGGGAGTGTTGTGATGTGAATCTTCCCCGTCTATTCTTACAATTTAGGATGACCACTCTGACAACTCCATGCTTGCGCAAATCCTTGATGCAGACCCAGGTGGCACTGGATCACTGACAGGGTGTTGGCTCCACCTACGAGCTGTTGCTCGACAGTTGCCACAGCGTGATTGCTCGGGTGTTGTGCAGGTTTTCTACAGTCGTTAAAGTTCTCTGGGTGGACTGGATCTTAGGCCCGATTTTCATGTTTTGCATTACTTGTCCTCTGATCAATGCCAGATTTGTGCATGTGACCAGCTGTAGCATCTGGCTCAAGATTTGGATCCCTAGGTTGTGACGGGGCTGCGTTGGGATAACTGTAAATGGAGTTACGGCCAAAATAGTGGTTTTGGGCTGGTTTTCAACGACAAACTAACACTTCTACGTGCATCTTCCGCCATGCACCACGACAGGTGTTTATGTTGTGTGCTTGTCAGATTTCCTTTCTCTTTGCATTACTCAGCTATTGGGGCTTATGAGAATTTGCACGTCTTCCTAGCCTAACCCTCGTTGTTTCTTGTACCTGGCAGATGACTAGAATGTGTCAAGGGCAGCAAGGCTAGGAAGCTTCCTAGTAGTTTGCTATTCTCAGAGAAGATGCTACTGGATTTTGATCTGGCTATATTGACTGGTCATACGGAAAAGGGTGTATGGTGGTTCGAATCCTACCACGCTCTAGGACAACGAGCGATAGCGGGCCCGCTGCTCGCTCGCTCGTTGCCCTCGATATGTGACAGCTAGCATTTTCTCTGTCGCGTTGCTCTTGATATCTGACCCAACCAACCTCTGCCAAAGCACTCTTGGGATATCTTTTCTCATGGCTTACTTGCTTGCTTTCTCAGTCAAGTAGGCCTAACTATTACGCCATGCGTTTAGACTGTTGTCACTTGGAACAGAGAGAAGTGCATATTACTTCTGAGATGATGAAACATGAGCTCGCTCAATAAATTGGGCCTCAACCGTGAGTTACACACAAGGCAAGCTAATTTCCATTCTTAACGTTGAGAGAAACCTCACAATATTTAATTAGCGTCAACCCTCTGGAGACATGGGGAGTGATGTGTGGGAGCACAGGGCTGTAGCAGCATTGGCCCATCACTTTTTCATTGCTCGCATCCATGCTCAGTGTGCCGTTCTGCGTGCTCCTGAGGTTGACTATGGTTTACATTATTCATCATGGCTGGATGATCAGATGTGTTTGTCTCCGCCTCCACAGGGGCATGTGCCCTTTAGCCTCTCTGACCTTGCTACATTGAGTCCGAGGATGAGTTGGACTGGTCTAGGTATTTTTCTCCGACCGTACCGTGTCGTGGTGGCGGCTGCTTCAACATAAACAAAGAGAATATCTGTGTTAAAATAACAAAAGTAAAATGTGCACGCAAATGAAAACAACAGTTGTGTGCATTCAATCTGTATGATCCATGTCAGAATTTCAAAGAGCTGCATGCTGGCCAAACGGCACGAGCCTCAAGCTGCCTGAATGGAAGAAGCAATTTCTTCTTAACGAAGAGGCCACCAGGCATGCTTGAGTGTGTTGTTGCCTCTAGTCACCATCCATTATGTGTGGCACCAGCCACTTTACTTCACTCTCCTGCATTAGTGCATGTGTATTGGGGCCAAGGGACATTGGTCATTGCATTAGCAAGTTCGTCATTGGATACCAGCACCCACACCCCATGAACAATGTTGCATGCAACAAAAGAGAACACGACATGCAGAACAAAACCACAAGCATATACATGGCATAGCTACAAGAGGATGACAGGTCGGCAAGATGAGTCAGGCACCAAGGTATGTGGGTCAAAGCAATAGTGTGAATATCAGACGTGAACATGCCTCAACTCAGTGATTTGGTCAATAAATCAGCACATTGAGACCTTGTGACCACCCAAAAAACTTTCACGACATGAGGATGAATATGTTGTATTTTTCCTCCTTAGCATGCCCGGGGCAGCGCTGGGAGGCGTTGACAAGTTGCTGGAGGGAGAAATCCCCACAATTTACTCTAGCTACCTTAGAAGTGCTCCAATTCAAGATTGGATTGAAATTCCTGAATTGACGAGTTGTTGAATCCAGTGGAAGTTGTTTCACTGCAATGGAACGAGTAAGAAGGGGAGACATAGGCTTCCAAAATTGGGGTGTGTGGCGGCTCGAGGAGTTGGCCACGGTTTGATTGCTAGTGAGAAATCCACCAGGACGAGTAACAAAAATACATCTGGTGTTTTTGCCCCAGAGGACCGCCGAGTCACTCCGGAAAATGATACACCAGATGTCAGTTACCAAAATCCTAGCTCGGAGTCCGAAACTCAGTTAGTACAACTTCTTTCTCAGGGACTTTGTTAAAATTCCGGCCACAGGTCCATGGACAGGTTTCGAACCTCATCAATCCCCATCACCAAAATCGATGACTAACTCATCAAAATGCACCCCAAAGGTACACGGGACACCGCCACTATGTGTAGGGACATCTGTGCCTCCGGAAGGCATTTTGATGAGTCCTTGATGTGTGAGGGCACCTCAGCGGGCGAGATCGTGCATGCAGCCAACTGAGCGGCAGGATTAGAGTGTTGCGCTTCAGCTGACGTAGAGGGAGATACGGTTAATCGAATCGTACACGGTTTAGTGCGTTTGGAAGCTTGTAACTAGCCCTATGACTCGTAAGTTCATGTTCATGTCCAACAAATTTGAAAAATTGCGTCATTCCCTTTCCAAAAGGGACTGTCTGGTAACTATGTCCACCCCTAGAAACATAGCGTGAGGTGACCAGAAAGCTCACGCTTTGACTCAGAACTCACACAAAACAAAGCCGTAAACACAGTGAAGATCCTTCATGCCACGTTGGAACTGCCCCAGAGTTTATGACAAAGGGTTATGGACCCATAGCCCGGACCAGTCTTCTCATCGTTCACGGCTTTCACGATGGATGGGGTTGTCATCGTGGTCGACGTTACCATCAAAATATGAGGTCTACAGGCGGAAGACTATGCATGTGTCGTTGAAGGAGATGTAGCCCATCCAGAAGTATTCAGGTGGTTCAAGCTTTGAACTATGGAGATGACACTTTGAGCTCCAACTTGTGCATAAGAGGCTGTTGCAGGTCATGAAGGGAACGGAAGTCCTTGGAGAAGCAACAGCGATGGAAGAGCAGGTTGAGGCATTAAAAAACAAGAACACTTGGCAGTCATGCTCCTAGTGTCCTGTACGGCTGAGTTGGAGTGGGGCTACTTCCAAGGCTGCAAGTTGGCAGCCGAGGATTGGCAAAAACTCTGTGCCATCTGTCAATACAAGTTGGTGGCGAACAAAGTCTTCACAATGAAGCAACTCCTCATGGTGAGAATCAAGGTGGGAGATGATATCATCTCCGCCATGCCGCATATCAAGTTGCTTGTCTCATAATGCAACAACATGGGGTGGAAGGTCAACACGCAGCTGCAGTTGATGGCCCTTCTTGATAATTGGAGTCTTCTCATCACCGTCTTGGGAGGATGGACAGAGGAAAACCACACATAGGCCCGATTGCAGAGTACATCTGCAACGAGGCACAGCGCGGAGCTGCGGGGAGTCCTTGTCTTCCTCATCGACCCTTGTTATCAAAACGTGTGGTGGCAAAAGTGGAGACAAGGGAGGTGGCAGACACGACGGCGGCAATGAGGGTACCAAGAAGGGTGCATGTCACAACTGTAGTAAGGAGGGCCATTAGAATCGTGAGTGTACCCAGGAGGCAAGGGCCGGTGTTAAGGACGCCAAAGGCAAGAAGGCGCTCCTCAACGACACTCAAAACCATTACCTCAAGGAGGCTAATCGGCAATGCCTTGACTCTGGAGCGGAGGAGCACACCCAGGTCAAGAAGGTCGGGTTCATCAACTAGACAAAGTCCAGCAATTCCATGGTGGTCACAAACGACAAGGTCGAACTGGCAGCTGGCCAAGGAGATGTGGACATGAAGGTGGTGGTTGGTAGGAAGCGAGTGCAGCGCGTCATCAAGGACGTACAACACATAACTGGCTTGGTTGACATTCTAAGCATCAGGTTGTAGAAATGCACCGTAGAAATGCGAAAACCCCGCACCGTCTTGTAGAAATGCACCATCAACCTGGCCAAAGGAGGGGGAGCTGATATAGAGCTCTAGCACCGACGACATTGGCATTTCTCACCAGATTTGGTGAAGGAGATGGAAAAGCATGAGCTAACACGCAGCCTTGTCATCAACGGTGTGGAAGAGGGGACAGATGCTGGAATGCACAAAAGGTATGAGCCTTGCATTCTGGGCAAGGTGCAATGTAAACCGTTCAACGACAACGTGAATCTCGCATCAGACCTGCTGGAGGTCATGCACAGCAATGTGTGCGGACCATTCAAGATTGCGGCAAAAAACGGTGTATCTTACTTCATCACCTTCATTTATGACTAATGTAGAAAAATCTATGTGTACTTCATGAAGCAGAAGGATGAGGTGTTGGACCGGCTCAAGGAGTATGTTGGCGTGGTGGAGAGGCAGACTGATCAGAAGGCGAGAGCAATATGCAATGACAATAGCGGAGAGTACATGGGTTGTAGCGGGTGGATGAAGTAGCAAGGCATAGGATGGGAACAAACTATGCCGTATTCACTTTAGTCTAATGGCGTGGCGGAGCGGGTGAACTAGACGTTGCCGAACGTGGTATGGACCATATTAGTGGATGCAGAGTTACCACAAAGCTTTTCAACAAAATCTATGCGTACAATAAGCT
The DNA here is from genome assembly GCA_023375785.1 of Penium margaritaceum. NCBI lineage: Eukaryota > Viridiplantae > Streptophyta > Zygnematophyceae > Desmidiales > Peniaceae > Penium > Penium margaritaceum. The sequence goes on from SZWC01009844.1 coordinate 13,746, forward strand.
ACACCATCAACCTCATCCCTACAGTGGTGTTGAAGGAGAAGATGATGTTTGGCGCTGGTGCAAGCCAAGTGTGGCACACTTGAAGGTATTTGGGTGCAAGGTGCACACGATGGTGCAAGCAATGCAGTGGCGTGATAGCAAGCTGGAGATGCGGGCAAAGTCGTATCTCTTCCTTGGCTATGAGAGCACGCATAAGGCATACCGGCCTTATGACAAGTGCAAGTGGAGGTAATTTGCAGTCAAGACCGTGAGTTTGACGAGCAGTAGAGCTATATGAGCAGCAACGACGTGGGCATGGTGGAGTCTCCAAAAATGCAGAAGTGGTTCTAGCTTCTTAACTACGAGAATGACAGACAAAGTTGAGGATGTAGCATCAGAGCGCGACAGTGTACCAAGAGTAGCAGCTGAGGTGGAGGACTCTGATGAAAATCAAGCTGAAGAGGAGATCCACTGGAAAGATCTGACAGATGAGGCACAAAGGGTACCAAGGTTCGCACTCCAAATAGAGAATGCATGGGGAGTCATTGGAAAATCCACTGGACGTGCCGTCCGTCCATGCGATTTTTGACCAGAGAAAGAGAGATCCTTAGGGAGCCATCCGGTTGATGATTCACCAGAGCGTGCACAATGAGAGGGATTGCAGCACAGAGATGAGGTGCCACCAAAACTGCCACGTCAGAGAGGGAGGTAGTAGAGAGCAGGGAAGCACTTTGTCGCAAGCACCTGTTGACGGATCGGCATGACGCGGTGCATGATGACTGCATCAACGGAGCCAAAAACTGTCCAAGAGGCAATTGCATGACCCAAAGGGGATCAATGGGACAAAGTCATCAAATTGGAGCTGGCGTCCATCAGGAAAAATGACATTTGGGACCTGGTTTATAGGGGGAATGATGCCAAGGTCATCGGCTCAAAGTGGATTGTTAAGACCAAGTTCACAAAGGAAGGTGTGGTTGACAAATGCAAAGTGCGACTAGTGGCAAAGGGATACCCATAATGTAAGGACGAGTTCTACAATAAGACATTTTCTCCCGTCAGAAGGTTCACAAGAATCGGGGCGATCCTTGCAGTGGCAGTCGCGAAGGACATGGAGCTCCAACAAATGGACGTATATACTGCCTTCCTTGATGAAAACATGGATAAAAGATCTACATAGAGGTGCCAAAGGGGATGGAGGCGCCAGAGGGCAAGGCGTACAAGTTGCGAAAGTCCTCGTATGGACTAGAAAAATCCTCTAGATGCTGGTACCAACATATGGAAAGATTCATGGCACAGCTCGGATTCAAGCACTCTGAGTCAGATCATAGTGTGTATGTACAATGCAATAAGGAGCTCCATTAAATTGGCACACTCCACGTGATCAACCTAATGTTGTGCTCAACGGACCTGCCGAGCCTATAGTAGCTAAAGAGCTGCTGAGCACCATATTGCAGATGTCGGACATGGGGGAACTAGAGTACTACCTTGGGATGAGCATCACGTTGAACCGGAGGAAGAACACACTTTGAGCTGGGGCAAGCCAGATACGTGGTCGAGGTGCTAAAGCGGTATGGCATGGAGGATTGCAAACCAGTTGGCAGTCCGGTATCCATGACTTGTGAACTGAGTGCGGTAATGGCACTACAAACAAAACAAGAGTGGGAGGATATGGCAGCGGTACCCTAGCAATCAGTGGTGGACAGCCTCATGTACGCCATGGTGGCGACTCGACCAGACTTGGCCCACACATTAGGCCAAGTGAGCAGGTTCGTGGCCGATCCAGGGCCACTACACTAGAAAGCGCATCCTCTGCTACCTGTAGGCAACTCGACACGCATGCCTAGGATTTTACGGCAAAGGGCGGTCGGACCCTTTGCGTTTGGTCTGATACACGGATGCATACTACACTTGCAATGTGGACAAGCGAAAGTCTACATCAGGCTACATGTTCTTCCTCGCTAATGCAGTGGTCTCAAGGTGCAACAGAAAGCAAGACTGCATCACCATCTCTACAGTAGATTCCAAGTACATCGCGTTGGCAGATGTGGTCAAGGAGGCGGTGTGGCTTCCTAGGTTGTTGGGAGAGCTAGGCGTGGAGTAGCAAGGGCCAACGGTGGTGTAGGTGGACAACACTAGCACTATCTTGCTGATTAACAACCCCATCCATCATAGGAGGATGAAGCACATCGACAAGCATTACCATTATGCACAGGAAATGATGGAAAAGGGACGGGTGATGCTGTAGCACTACAGCACACGCCACATACTTGCAAATTGCTCAACCAAAGCACGAGTGGATTGGCACGGGATGAGCCTAGCCGGACTTGGAATGACCAGTTGCAAGATTCTAGAAGGTGCTGCGTGTCAGGATGAGATCTGCGTGGATGCGGTCCCAAAGTTGGTCTGATAGACTCTATTGGTTCACATCTACTGTTTTGGACGAATCTGAGACTGAGCGTGAGCTTTCTGATCGCCTCACGCTATGTGAGTAGGAATTTATAGACAATCGGTTGGAGAAGGGAATAACATCATTTTGCATTAGTTTTTTAACATAGAAATGATCAAATATTTATAGGGATAGTCATGAGCTTTCCAACGCACCAAACTGCGTGCAATTCGGCCAAGCGTAGCCCAAGTTACGCTTGCCAAAGCGCAGGTCTCACCCACTACAGAAACGCCGAATGCCTCCATGGCGCGCACACGCCGTGGCGCCTTCCTTCATGTGTGAAGCGCCTTTTCCAAGGCGCAGGTCCTCTTGCACGTGGTGTAGGGGTTCTCCTGCACTGTTTCCATGCACCGTACCCTCTTTTGGGTCGAGTTTGGTGATGGGGTGTGACGAGGTTCGCAACCTGTCCGCGGACCTGCAGTCAGAATTTTGACCAAGTCGCTGAGTACCAAAACGTACTACTGAGTTTCAAATGTCGAGCCAGGTCTTTGGCTAAGTCCCTCAGTAACAACCTGCACTACTGGATCCGGTGGATGATCCGCCGGATCAGGTGGATCATCCACCGGACGCCTCGGCAGGCCTATCGGAGCAATTTCTCCAGATGGTAATTTTGTTACTCGGTCCGGTCGATTATCAACTGGATTTCGAGTCGCAGCCGGCTCCCAGAGCCGCTGCGCACACCCCAACATTGGAAGGCCATATCTCCCTCGATACTTATCCGATTCCGGTGAAACTTCCACCGGATTCAGCGACTCGTCAACTTTACGGGACAATCATCCATTTTAGGATTCGAGCAATCCTCGAGTCACCAGATCCGCCGGCGCAGAGTTTCCACTTTTTGGCGGCTCGTCGGCGCCTCCCGGCGCCACACTTGGGCATGCGGAGGGGCAATTATTCAACACTGCGGACAATGAGTGATAGCAAGAATGAGCAGCTGGCATAGAAGGTGCAGGGGGGGGAATGTTGTATTTTAGCTTCTCAGCATGTGTGAGTCAGTACCAGGAGGAGTCGACAAGCCGTTGGAGGGGGGAAATTCTCGCAATTTACTCTAGCTGCATGAAGAGTAATCTAGATCCAGATTGGATTGAAGATCCTCAAAGATGACAAGTTGTTGAATACGGTAGAGTTGTTCCACTAGAATTGGATGAGTAATAAGAGAGATATGGGCTTCCACAGTTGGGGTGTGTGCGGTGGCTCGGGGAGTCGGTTGTAGTTCGATTGTTTGTAAAAAATCCACAGGAACGACCAATAAAAACACATTTGGTGTTTTTACCTCGAAGGACCGCCGAGTCACTCCGATGAATGATATGTCGGATGTCAGTTGTACAGGTTGTTCCCAAAGGACTTAGCCAAAATCTTGGCTGAGGGTCCGAAACTCAGTAATACAGTTTGTTACATGGGGACTTTGTCAAAATTACGGCTGCAGGTCCGCATACAGGTTTTGAACCACATCAATCCCCATCACCAAACTCGATGACTAACTTATTGAGACACACCCCAAAGGTGCAGG
>SZWC01009844.1:18733-37484 GCA_023375785.1 Penium margaritaceum
TGTATGTGTGTGTGTGTGTGTGTGTGTGTGTGTGTGTGTGTGTGTGTGTGTGTGTGTGCTCAGTGTGAAGAGACAGGCCACACAAACAAGAAAAGCCAAAACCCACCAGAGTAGGGTCCAGTAGCAAAATAAGCAACCACTTTACTACTATGATATTGGTAACGCATGGAGGCAGCAGTAGGAAGATCGCCAAAAAGCAACAGTAGAATAGTAGAAGAAGCAAGACAGGTAGCAGCAACTGCTGCAACAGGTGGAGCAACAAGAAGGGCAAGAGCAGGTGTAGGAGAAGGTAATACAACACAAGGTGTAAGTGTATGTGCGTTAGTAACCGCTGTAGGCATAACTGGTGCAACAAGTGGAGGATTTGCATCCTGTGGGGTTGTATCTGGTGGTCTAGACTTGAGCTTGTCCTGGGCAGGGCTGAATCAGAGACACAAGAGAAGCGGCAACAATGCTATCTGCAACAAAGGCAGGGGCTGCATCAGTAGCAAAAGGGAACGGCCCAAAAATTGACCCAGTAGTTGTTCATCCATACGACTCTATGGAAGAGGAGGTCTAGGACCTAGACAAACATGAGGACTAGAGGATGCACAAGCAGGAGGAACAATAAGGGAGTATCACTCAAAAGGCACAAGTAATGCAAGATACCATGGATTTCAAGGCAGCATGGGACGATGAGCTGGAAGAGGTGGACAGCAACGCACACGTGTGAATGGTGAGATGTCTTTGTCAGTGTCCATGCAATTTCTGTAGTAAAATGTTTTTCTTTCTTTACAACTTTCTACATGCACCACTTTTTCCCTTTGTTGAATTTTTTTTGCACTTATGCATGAAGTTCCTCGTCAAGTAAAGAGGACAGCATAGTGTCCAGCATACGATGCACAAGAGGTGGGTCAGGCACCATGTGGCCCAAGAAAGAGAATTCCATAGAGTAGTGGATAGGTAGCCAGCCAGTTGTGCTCATGCACTACCATGTCTCATTGTATGAAACAGACATTCCATGATTTTTTTCTAATAATTTTCTGTGATTTGCTCAATAGAATTGGATGTATGATGAATCTTAATTTCAATCAATGATTGATAAGATCAAACTAAGAAACTCAATACACAACATCTCAAAACAAGTTTGCATGTACCCAATCATTGTTCTTCCTCTGTTAAAATTTTTTTCTTGAGGACAAGCTAGGGAAAAAAGAAAAAAAGAAAAAAGTTGTGTCAATACATGTAAGCACATCACATGGATTAATCTCAGTGTTCATTAGGATTCGTTATTGTGTACTACCTAAAGCTTCAAGCAGGCGATGCTCCTCAATCTACCAATGTACCTTTCCCCGGGCTTCATTCTTAGAAATCGATTATGCATGGAGAAGAATATGATGAAGATTATAGCATCTTCTGGAATTGCTACAGAGTTTATAGCTATGTAGATGGAGATGTAAACTGCAAGGAGGCGCGTCCACCATAATGTTATCATATTGGGCAGCAACGGCCGGTTCATGAAATAAGAAGCTGGCTTCATTCACTTCCCTTTCAATTGAGAGAGTGGATTATTAGTGGGCTTCCACAATGGCTCGTCATGTTCAAATCTGGATAGTTTCATGATCATGCCTTGATTACTTCTTTAGTGCAAGTGAAAATTACAGATTTTGTGGTGGACTACCAGAATTGAAGGTTTTTCGTCCGTGTTGAAAATGCTATCTATTCATAATCTGTTGTATAAACATACTCATCCTGGCACCACATTATTATTGCACAGTAAGCCTAAACCCTGGAGTGAACTCCATGGTTAACCATGGCTAACCTAACTCGGGCACTTGTGAAGGAGGCCTAGGGGTACACAATGGGGGAAAAAAGTGAGGTACCAAATGGCATCGGTAAATGAAAAAAACATCTGAACTGTACACGCTTTTTCTCAATGAAAATGGTGCCTGGTGCAAAAAATTTACCGCTTGATGCGTGGATTTTGGAAAGCATGGGCCTCCCATAATCCATGGTCCCAGTTGGATATAGTGAGTAGGCACGACATAACCCACTTGTGATATGTGGGTAATGCTAGCAAAAAATTGGCATTGGTACACCAGAGATGAATTACATTGAGTGTAGATAAATCATAAACTGTGGGGGATACAACGATATCATTTTTCTGATAGAGGGTACCATCCACTTGCATTTGATTTGCCAATATGTTAACTATGGATGTACTGTCTTGGAGTGTTATTGCTCGGATTCCCGCACCGCACGCACAATTAGCCTAGTATGCCCCCAAGTGAAACTTTTGACATGGCATACCTAGCTGCCAAAAAAATGGAATGGGATGCCCATGAGAAATTGGTCTGCTCACAGCCTGCCCGGACGTTGAAAACAAGCAACGACATACGGGCATGCCATTCCTTTTGTAATAACGGTATGTCGTGCATGATGTTCATAATTCATTTCCATTCTTTGCATCATTCACAATTTATTCCGCAGCAGTGACATCGTCATTCTATAGATTTGTTCAGGTTTGAGTCATGAATGTTACGTCTGGATTTCTACGCCGTTTGTCCGAAGATGTTTTTTCCGATTGTCCCAACCTCACATGTTCATTTCCAGAAAATTCTGAAAACTTTGACAACCTTCTAGAAAGTTAGAAAACAGTGCCACGATATTTTCATGTTGCTTAGTCAACTTCTTGATGGGGCTAGACTTTTATAAACAAGCGCCACGACATTCTCGAGGCACCCCAACTTCTTGGTAGAGCTTCTTGAAGCAGCCACTCACTGTCAGAAAACGGCCCCCGGGTGGAGGCAGTTCCAACGTGACCCGACGGGTCTACTGTGCTCACGGCTGTGTTTTGTGCGGGTGGTTCTGAGTCTAAGCATGAGCTTTCTGGTCGCCTCACGCTATGTTTCTGGGAGTCAAAGGCATTTGCGAGACAGTCACTTTTGCAAAGGGAACAACGCAATTTTGCATTTGTTTTTGAACATGGACATGATCTAAATATTTGTAGGGCTAGTCATGAGCTCTCCAACGCACCAAACTGTACGCAATTCGGATAACCGTAGCTCCCGCTACGTCAGTCGAAGCGCAGCACCCCAAACCAGCCGCTCACTCGGCGGCGCGCACCACGTCGCCCGCCGAGGCGCCTTCACACATCAAGGACCCATCAAACGCCATTCCGGAGGCGCAGATATCCCTATGCATAGTGGCGGCGCCCCTCGCGCCTTTGGGGTCTGTTTCGATGAGTTAATCATCGAGTTTGGTGATGGGGATTGATGTGGGTCGAAACCTGTTCGCGGACCTTCAGTCGGAATTTTGACTAAGTCCCCGAGTAACAAACTGTACTACTGAGTTTCGGACTCCGAGCCAGGATTTTGGCTAAGTCCCTCAGTAACAAACTGCACTCCTTAAATCCGGCGGATCATCCACCGGACGCCTCGGCAGTCCTTCCGGAGCAAAATCCCCAGATGGCATTTTGTTACTCGCTCCGGTCAATTATTCACCGGAAGTCGAACCGCGGCTGGCTCCCAGAACCGCCGCGCACACCCCAACTTTGGAAGCCCTCGTCTCTTTGGAAGCCCTCATCTCCCTCGTTACTAGTCCGATTCCGGTGAAACGACTTCCACCGGATTCAGCAACTTGTCAACTTTCAGGGGCAATCCTCCATTTTAGGATCCGAGCAATCCTCGAGTCGCCAGATCCGTCGACGAGGATTTTCCTCTCTCTGGCGGCTCGTCGGCGCCTCCCGGCGCCACACTTGGGCATGCAGAGGGGCAAATCTTCAACACTCACGGCGCAACCTCACATGCATTGCTCAACTTGAGTACCAAGGACCCAACATATGCTTCACTATCATTCTCGGCATTGTATATATGCTTTCGACTCACTCGAAACTTGTCATTAACGTGCACTTATTGCTGAACACAAATGATCCATTTGTCCCAAATCCTCATATTGTTTTTTTCCCGTACCTCATCCCTGCGAACAACCTACGTTACGCTTTGTATAGCAATTGGTACCAGAGCACAACAGTGCTTGAGGGACAACTGATCCATTAACTACCTGGCAAAAACCCCGCACAAGATCTCAGGGGATCTCCATCATTTAGAAGATCGTACACCTCACGACAAGAATCGTGAACGAAGCCAGCTCGACCAGTGATGAGCAACAGTCCTTGGCAAGTACTCCAGCGATGGAGGATTAGCAACGTGTGAACACCGTTGTACTCCAGGTGAATCAGACAGTAACAGAAACCTTCACGAAAAATCTTGCGACATAAAATACCCGCCAACCTGGTGACGAACCCCTCTTGGCTCGGCAAATCCTTCACCTCCATCGCAGCCCATTGGTTCAACACCTGGCACAATGGGAGGCACCGGTCAACAAGCTTGCATCAATGAAGATCTGTACCATAGCTTGTTTGGACTCAAAAGCCTCAACACCCATCTATTCCAATAACTCAACATGGCAAAGGAGGCACTTTGGGTTTCTTGTGCGTATGAAGCAGTATTCACCTAGAGAGATTTACAACTCTCAAGTGAACCCGAGATTCAACCGGCACTTCCTAAGTGGTTTGTTCCCACGGAATACATTGGATCTCATAGTCATAACTTTCTTACAAAAACTCCATCCAGTGATTGTACATGCAACTAAGGTTTTATGGCTTCTTTAGGTACTCCAAGGCACAATGATTTGTGAAGACCTCACAGTGTCGCTAGTCAAGGTAACAGTGCTTGTTCTTGAAGGCGTGGATCATGGCCAGTATCTGCTTCTCATAGACTACGTGATTAAGCTCTGCACATCTAACCTTGCAAAAAAAATGTGTGATCGGTTGTAGCCACTTTCTATGATCCTACGTCAGTACCACCTCCAAGGTGAAGTTGCTTGCGCCAATCACTATAGTGTACTCTTAAGATGAAGCCGGTTACACTAGGATCGCAGTGGCACACATTTCAAACTTGAACTCCTGGAAGCTCGTCCCTCCCTTATCGTCTCATTTCCACTTGTGATCCTTCCTCATCAGCTTAGAGAGTGGAACTCTAGTGTCTACATAAAATTGGACGAACTTCAAATAGTACTTAAAGAATCAAAGGAAGACCTAGATAACACATATGCAATTATGATTACCTAGACATTGACCATCAATTCACTACCTCTACCTTGTTTGGGTCCATGCGGAGACCCTTGCCGTGCATCTTGTGCCTAAGGAATTCCACTTGTCGATTCTTGAACTTGCATTCAAAGAGATTGAAAAGTATATCTTCCTCTGAAGAATATCCAACATCTGTCCAAGGTTTTTCTCATGCTCTTCCAAGGTCAAAGAATAGACAAAAATTGTATCAAGGAATACCACCACAGCCTGATCCAAGTGATGTCATGTCACAAGGCTCATAAACAATGCTATAGCGTTAGTCAGTCCAAACAACATTACGAAGAATCCAAAAAAGTTGTTTCCTCCAAAGCACTGTCTTCTCCATATCTTGACTTTTGTTTTGGATCTCATGGTAACTCGAGCACAAGTCAATCTTGTTGAAATACTACAGTCCTCTTTTTTGGCAAAAAGTCCTCAACCCTTGGCATTGATTAGCATGTCTTTATTGTTACATTGTTTAATGTAAAACATTCCATGCACATCCATGAATTCTCTGTCTTTTCCTTTATGAGGACTGCCACATCATAAGAGGACACTGAAGGCCTAAAGAATTCCTCCTTCATTAGCTCTTGCAATTGCTTCTCAATCTGACTTAGCTCATTATTTCTCATGCAAAAGACAGCGCACACTGTTGGATTCAATAAAAAATGAGCTCATGCCTGTGGTCAATGTCATGCTTGGATGGTAAAACCTTCGGCCGATCAGAAGGAAATACATGAGAGCTTCTTTTTGGCACACCTTTCATGCCTTTTGATAGCTCTATTCAGCGTGGTTTTTTGGTGTCTAACTTCTTCTTTGCTTCTTGCATATTACCAACACCTCCACCTATTCACTTGTTGCCTTCTGATGTATCCACACAAGGTACACTTGGTCCCCCTTGCACTGCCGGCACTTTAGTTGCATGTCAAGAGTTATAACACCTTCCTTAATTCCTCCGCCGTGGTCCAAAACGGAACAACTACTTGCTCTATATTTTTTAACCAAGTGCCCAAGTACCCACCATGTCCAAAATTTAAGATGGCATACCCGCACCTCCTAAATGAGGCACGGCATGTCCAGCACGGGCTAAACTAAAGCTACAATATCCAAAGGTCAAGAAAAACAAAACCACTTATCCACAGTAAAAGCTATGTCGTCGCTCCATGGAATGCAGCACCGGAATGCTGATGTCGTCAAAATCCTCGAACAATGACAAACCCTTTGTTTGAGGAAGGGGTTTGCTTGGGGTTCTCGTGGGGTTTGCGTGGGGGCATCTGCTGAGCCCCGCTACCGCGGGGCCCAGCAGATGCCCGTGCAAAAAACAAAACCCTTAACCCCAAATGTAAAGAGGGGTTGGGTTTGAAAATGTTTTTTCCGCAAACCAGGGGTGGTTTGTGTCCCGTGAAAAAAAATCAAGTTTTGAAATGGGCGTTTTCCCTCGATTGCGATAGAGCGATGACCCTTTTTTCTCAACACGCAAATCCCTTATTACAATGTAGGGTTTTATGTTTTGCGCGGGCTCCACCCATGCAAAACATACAAAACCCTACATTGTAATAGGCGGTTTGTGTGTCAAAAAAACACAAAATGGCCATGGTTCCATCACGATCTCGGGAGGGGGTGACGGTCGCGATTGAGCGATGGTCACATGACCCTTGTCGCCATGCTCGATCGGCGCAACATGTGGCTGATCCAGCATGACGAGCGAGGGTCGGAAACCTCATTCCTTTTTTTAAACAGGTGGGTATGCCTTGTCAAATTTTGGACTTGCGGGTATGCCAGCCTAGTAGTGTGCGCAGTGCGGGTAACCGAGCTATTACGCCCATGTACTTCTTTACCTTCACTTGGCCTTACATCCAGTATATAATAAGATTGGGTACATGTAGGGATGACCCACGAAGTTTAATTCTGTGTATGCCCTATCCGGCGTTTGGAAGAAAAAAACTAGCCTACCCAGCGTTTGGAAGAATAGGACTTCCCTACCCACTGACTTGAGAACATTAACGTGTTACCCACGAACATCGAGAAATTGCATCATGTTGACGTTGCATGTGATGCAGCGCCGACATGCTGACGTCATCAATATCTCTGCACATTCACAAACCCCTCATTCAAGGAATTTGTGAATGTTCCTGGTGGCGGTTTGTGCATGGCTTGCATGGGGGGTCCAAGACTCCCCATGCGTTGAAAGAGAACATGCTGGGCCCCGCGGTAACGGAGCGCAACAGGAGCCCGCCCAAAAAACCCTAAATTTCTAATGTAATTTTAGATGTGGTTTGAGTACGGTTTGAATGCTAAAACTAGAAGGGTTTGTGTTTGAGGGGAGAAAAAGGATTGCTTCCGTTGGAGTTCAAAAACGGACGTTTTTGCTTGATCGCAATCGAGCAATCGCTGTTTTTTTTTTTTTTTACACGCAATACCCTGTAGGGTTTTATGTAGGGATTTAGGGTTTGCGAGGGCTCCGCCTGCACAAAACATAGAAAACCCTGAATCAAACGAGGGGGTTGCGTGTTAAAGAAACAAACAGGTCATCTCTCGATCGTGATTCATGCGTGAGAGCAAGAATCACAAGGGGGTGGATATGTCCCACATCGCTTTGCTCGAAGAGTGGCACATGCCACTGATTGAGCATGGTGAAGCGAGTGGGTAGGGGAGTCCTATTTTTCCGCCGCGCAGGGCATCAATGTTGTTTTTTGCTGGGTAGGGCGTCACCAACCCCCTCGCGGATTGTGTAAAAGGGTTGTTATGCCCAGTAGGATTGTTCAAGTACAACCAGTCGTGTCCCAGGGTGTTGTCATAGGCATCCATTGTGCACATGGAAAAGTGCTTGTGAACTTACCCAGTTGAACCCTTAGAGGTTACAGAGGTACTCTACACGCCAACACCCCTTATACCAATCCGACCTTAATTGGCTTCCTGGGTAACTATGCTAGTACTAGCCTCTTTGCGAGCACATTGTTAAAGAATGAGTGTGGCGTGCCACAATAGACTATTATTTTATCTTCCTACCTCTCCAGTGCTCCTCGCCATGCGATGAACAAGGTGATGATATCATGACTTTGGTGCAAAATAGTCCAATGTCCATGGTTTTGATCGATAGATCACCACTCTCCATAGTCGAAAATGACATGACAGCGCTGCCCATGTTTTCGAATGTCCAACCAAAAACGGAATTCGACTTCGCTCTCGAGGTCGGCTGTCGCCAATTTTGAGAGCAAAATCGGCGACTTCTGACACCGGCCTCACCGATGTCAGAAGTCACCTCTGATTCACAGTAATTCACTTGGTAGCTCCCTGTTTTCCAATGGACTTTCAAGGAGGTCATTTCCTAAAGCGGAAAAGGTTTTGACTGTAGTTGGCTATCCGTCACTCACTACTAGTTTTGTTTTTGTATCACCTCTTCATGTAGTCTTTCTTATGGTGCCTAGGCTCCTTGAAACTCCTACAATTTACACCATGCGACTTGCTCTATTGCAGGTAATTCCTTCGCGTTGATCTCCATGGACTGAATCAATGTGTTTATGTTGCGGACAACGTTGGAATTTGTTGCTTGTCATTGAAACCACCATGGTGGAAGCGCGGAACATCATTATAGTGAACAGTCCCTGCCATCCTCTAGACCCTGCGATCCGGGTGAATCCCATAGTACACTGAGCCTCGTTCTTCAAGTTATCATGGTACGTTTCTGCCATCATTGGTTCACTTATGCCATCAGTCTCTGAGCACAGTGTCAATAATCAGTATGTCCACACATGGACCATGCCAATCTCCCTCTTGCTCATCGTCAATGTTATCCGACAAAGTCTATGCCTTCGTCTTTCTAAAGTTCATAGAGTCTCGGCAACACTTTGATCCAATGCATGGCTCTACTTGTGATACCACATGTGTGAATGTGTGCTCTCAGAAATACTAGGCCTCTTTGTGTGGAGAGCATAGTCGTAGCAAAATGATAAATCCGTGGATAGTGTAGGGCGAGGGCTGGAAAATGAAGGATGTTATAGGTTATCACAATGATTAAAGTAAAGGATATCTTTAGTCTCTGATGAGCCAGTCGTAACACTAGGCAACTTCAGTGACAGTGGCTCCTGTCAATAGTGCCCCTCCACGGATGGCATGTCCCCTGCGAGGTTCCTTGGGAGGGTCAAGTTGGCTATTATTTGACATGTTGGGAACAACACGCATGATAATTGCAAAATTGAACTCTTGGGTGGTGTTCCAAACACGTCACATTTCCTCGTGTTGCATACCTAGAATGCAGCTCATGCATGATGTGAACAGACCTTGAGCGAGGCAGTGGCTTACTATCCATGTCACTTGCTTTCTTACTCGCGTAATTTCTTGCACAGTTGCTTGCTCGCTTGATTCCTTGCTTTCTCCTATTTATCCTCCCCACAAACGTGGTCAAGTGGAGTCTAGCTGAAGTGCTAGCCTGGCCTTTGATATAAAAAATGAAGTATGGATGTCCCAGAAACTTTGACGAAGCCAGAAGAATGCATGAAAACGAGGGTAACTCACTAGACCCACTTGCCTAAAAAATCAAGAGATTGAATGAAGGAATTAAAAAAGGGCATAAACATCCTTCTACCCAATCTGCGAGGGGGTTCGTAACGCCCTACCCAGTGAACAAATTATATTGACGCCCTGCACAGCAACTTAAAAAATAAAACTTCCCTGCCCACTCGCTTCACCATGCTTGATCAGCGGCATTCGCCGCTAATGGAGTGAAGGGAGGTGGGGCATGTCGACCTTCCTCGCAACTCTCACTCTCACGCAAGAATCGCATTTGAGTGATGAGCTCTTTGTTTTTTTTTCTGGGGACACTTGCCGCATACCCACAGTCCTCGCAACTAATGGACGTCGTACCAAGTTTTCGTAGAAAAAGAATAGCAGGGCGATTTTGGCACAAAAATAAATGTAACATCCACAAAATGCACATAATACTCCTGAGGGCCACTGTTTAAAACAAATACTGTGGATGGCCACCGTGCCAAAACTTGTATGGGGGACAATGTAATTCTTCGCGTACCGACTTTCCACACCGGCCACCGTAACACGACAACATTGAAACAGGACCCCAAGGTAGCCTCATGCAGCAAGGACAGTGTGGCAGTCGACAATGCCAGTAGACCACACATTCTCGAGATTCCACCCTGACTTGGCGTTCTTTTCATTGGTCCAGTGCATACGCGACTCTGCTAAGTGTCAAGTAATGGAGCGCCGCTCACCTGCCTCTTGCGAGCACCATCCATTACGGGCAAGTTTTGTGACCAAGCAAAGTACACAACGTAAACCGTGGACAACTTCATTGAACCAAAAAGTTGTACGTTGAACAAGGGACATAGCTCAAACCTACTTTCTGCGCACATTTGCGCTCAACCCATAATCAACAAGTGCAACGACACGCCAGGTCCGGTCTTCCGGTCCTGAACACAGTGCATCGTGTGCCTTACCCTTATTGTGATCTACATTCTACGGTAAACCATCGCAAGCCGTTTGGTTTGTTTCAATCCTCCTGTCAAGCATATTGGTGTGTAGAGCTATGGTTCCCGCATGCGGGGCCAGTGCACCACACAAAACGTGGACGGCGACGTCGACCTACCTCGCCATAGGTACAGCTAACCCATCGCACAGCCATGGATACCAACGACGATACTAGTGGAGTTTCGAATGGGCCGCGCCGATGGGATGAAGTCGGTGCGTGGGGAGGAGAGGCAGCATTGCAGAGAGCTACCATGTTGCATCCGTGGGAGGCCGCTGCTGCATGGGCCACTATCAAGGTTGAGTTCGACGATTGAGTAATGCGGAACGGGATGCCATCATGGACATCCACACCTCCTGAACCAGAAACCATGGTTTGGATCCTGGGCAGGCGTATGCCCACTCCGCATCCACCTTACACTCCTGATCCGTGGCAGCCCTGGTTGTACACAGAGCAATCTAACCCTTAGTGAGGCAGAGAGTGGGCATGAGTGATATGTATTTTCGAATGTATTCGGGCTATGTCCACTACAATTCTATCCTTTGAACCTCGAAGTGTGCCATATAGTGGAAATGTGGTACATTTTTGTACGATTACTTGAAGTATTTCACCTCTGATTATGTCTCCTTGGAGCCCTCTTTGTGGCAGATAGCGGCCATGAGCCCATAGTGTGGCAGGGTGTGGTCCTGCGTAACATGTATGCACGAGTAAATTGTTTGTGTGTCCACTAATCATCTATCCTTCCAATTGCAACCGTTGAAATAGTGGACATGTGGTCAATCAATTTACGGTTTCATGAACTAGTTGACCACTATGTATGTATCTTGGAGCCCTCTGGTATGTCTCATGGAAGCCATCTGTGTGGCAGATAGCCGCATGTACACTCTCCATGACTTATTTCTTCTGTGTAGTGCATTAACTCTTCAACAATACCTACTTCAAACTATGGTAGACATTATACTGCCAGGTAGTTGCTGAAGAATAAAACAAAGCAATGTACTATTAATGACCAAGGTTACATCGCTTGTGGTTAGTGACAAAGAGCAGCAAACACAAGAGCAAGTGGAGAAGTCAAATGACATTGTGTAAAAACTTTGAAATCATCAAACCGAGGAAAATAGAGGTGCTAAGTCACATGTATTGATCCACAACTGAACGTACACGGGTAAGCCGTGCACAAAACAAATGACTTCACAAGCAGGGTACTCTGCACCTTCTCTGAACTCTTGGCATGCATAATGGAAGTCTTCCCCAAAAGGGGATGCACACATGCCCGTGCATGGGTTGGCCACTTGATATCTAGCCTCTTCCACCTCTCTCTTCCCTAGTTTGAGACTGGCCATTTTGGAATACATGACTTCTGCATCCTTCACTGCACATCCCGTGTCGTGGGTCACATGTGATCTGACCCCGTGCCGGTGTGATTTGAGCCTTGGTTGCCGCTTGACCACCGTCTTTAGCAGGACATGGAGATGCCTCACCTGTACACATTACCGAAAGTAAACAAAACACAGTTGAGGTCGATGAAGTCAAATGTTATGCACCATGGGCAATGAATGCATGTCATGGATTACAACTTTACCTATGGTCACACAAAACGGCCTTTGTGCTTCTGTTTGCCTTGCGTTCGTTCCTCGTCCCCGGACAAGGAATAGTGGGAGGAGCTGTCGTTTGACTCCCACTCTTCCGTCTCAGTTGCCTTGTAGTCTAAGGCACTCTCTTCATCTGACCAGTTAGATGAGGAGGGATGGTTGTCTGTTGGATTGCTTGGTGCGCCTGCTGGACTCCCAAGGTTGTCAACCTGGGAAGAGAATGCGGGGTTTGCCGCTTCACCCGCTCCTTCACTTCAACCTGCGTCATCATGTGTTGTGCCTACTGATATTGCTGCCTCAGTAGCTACATCACCACTTTCACCTGCTGTGGCCGCGCCTGTAGCTGCTGCTGCCTCACGCACTGCATCACCAGTTTCACCTCCAGTGGTTGCTGTTGCATGCACGGCAGGTGAACCCGCTGCATCACCACCATCCCCGTCAGCATTTGTCGTGGCTGTTGTTATACAAGCCACTGCATCGCCTCCACATTGTCGTCCACCATCACCTCGCACCTCGCATCCCGAGGCAAGCTCTTTGGCACGAGCTGCTGCAATGTTAGCTGGAGAGAGAGTAGGTGGGTTGGTGCATTTTCACGGGCCATGTCCAGCCAGTCCGCAATGGCTGCAGATGTGGTCCCTCTTGCGACGCTTGTACTGGTCCTTACGCTTGGACTTCAGCCTTCTGGCACTACGCTTCTTGCCCGGTGGTCTCCACCCGTTGTCTACGTACTACATCTCGCAAAGATTCACGTCGGGCATAGGGTGACGGTAGGTCCTCTTCCACACAATTCTAGTCAACTGAATGTCGACGTACATCTCACTGTTAACGCCAGCATCAAGCACAAGGCTCACTGCGTGCTGACACGGAAACCCGTACTCAGCCCACATGCCGCAGCTGCACTTCTTGGCGTTACAGTCCACCTCTCGCCCGGAGAGACTCTTGGGACCCGAGACTGTCCCACAGAGCGGACCAGCCAGGATGATGTCATACTCCCTTGCCTTCTACGTGTAGTTCTTCACTTTTGCATCCACGAAGGGGGAAAGGGTCATTTCACAGTCATGCGACAGCTTTCGCCGTTATGTAGACAACTTCTACACCTACATGTACAGTTAGGCAAAGCAGTGAAAGGGTTACAGATGGCGGAGGTCCATGATATGGGTGTTCAACGACTCCGCTGCGTTGCTCGTTGTGTGACCGCCACGAGTTACGGGGATGTAGACACAGCTCCACGTGTCGAGCGGGATGCCGGGTTCTGCACCACCGCTGAAGATGTACTCAAGACCATGCGCGGAGGCCTTCGCCAACTCCTCCTGTGTGCCCTCGAACTCCCTTGCGGTGAAGGCATACGCGAGGGTACAGAAGAGGTTCGCGGCCACATGACCCACTTTGGACTTCACATTCTCGCGAAGGTGCTGTGCACAGTACGTGTGCGTAGCACCGGGCATTTCTTGGGCCACTGCAGCAAGTAGCACGGCGTCACGGCCAGAGATGATGGCTATTCCACGGTCGGGGGCCGTGGGATACGCTTGTGACAGCTGCTGCACAAACCAAGTCCAATTGCCATTGTCCTCCTGTCCGCACAGCACCCACGCCATGGGCACCAAATAGTTTTTGGCATCCCATTATTGTGTAATGAGAAGCACCTGCTTGAACCCATTTTTCAGGAACTTCGCATCCATGGTGATGATGCAACGCACATGGTTCCAGCATTCCCGACATGCCCCGGGTGCCACGAAGACTCAGTGACACAGCTTCTTCTTGTCTTGCTCTGCGCACGCGAACGTCCAGGAGTCCACTCGTTTCAGCTGCACGGCATACATTGCATGGGGACGATAGTTCAAAACATGGATATTAAACAAACGCATACACGGATGGGAAACAAGATCCGGAGGGAAAATTTACTAACCTACGCGATGTAGGCTGGGAAGAGGGACCACGACAAAGTCTTCTCGTCCATAAGCTTCTCCTGGGCCGCCTTCTTTGCACGGTACACCACCGGGTAGTGCACTTTCTCAACTGTGCGAGCCTCAACAATCTGCTACAGTGCCTTTGTGTCGGTCAACGGCTTTTTCTTGATGGCCTCCTCGATGTGCCGTAGCACCCATGCAGCCCGGCGCGCCTGGCCGTCCTTCTTGGTGGTGGGGGAGCACTTGTGGCCATCCACAAACTTGATCACGCCAATGTTGTCGTGCTTGCAGTGAAAGCGCGCCTTCAGGAGCCATGGGCAGCCTGTAATCTTCCATAGTCCGCAGCGGTCTTCAAGGAGAGTTGACTCACTGCGGACCAAGGAGAACGGCATGTTACAGTCAACCGTGTAGTCTTGGACGGCTTCGCGACAGGCCTCCATGTTGCGAAAGGCCCGCCCACCCGGGAAATTCGTGTATCTTCCTTTGCGTTTGCGTGTACAAACAAGAGCGGCTTCGACATCTTTGCCAGTCTTCTCCAACGGGGGGGCGGTGTCTCCTCGTCAGACGACCCTACACAGAGGACATGGATGGAAAGATTTCAGGCACATGTATGGAGAATATGCACAAGAGAGACTGAAGTGAGTTGGCGAGCGGACAGCGTACTTCGACATAGCAGGAGGTCCAACCCAGTCGGAGACGACGCCATGACTACATACAAAGTGGGTTCAACCCACCCGCACGATAACCACAAAACGGATAGACACGTTGACTTCCTCCAAGTCGCATTGTGCAATCTTCAACACGGTCTGGGGAGCGCGGAGTCATGTGCTCCACGACATTGACGTCACAGTTCCACTCGCGTTCCTCCCACTCAGTCCAAAGGAAGGAGGACTCAGGGTGTTAGCAAGAGACGAGGACCTCGGGAGGAACGTCGTCATCGTCGTCCGGGTAGTCGCCTCTTGTGCCGTAAAAAGTGGCGGCCATCTTGGCCAATAGTGGGTATAACAGTGTATGTCATGCATCGTAACATGCATCGTACCTACCATCTGCACAGGGAAAACCCACCGGTTGTTTACACGAGGAGGGCCATCCCAGAGACAGAGGTCCGTTGCGACGAAGAGGCGACATTGGAAGTACATGTCGACTACACATCAACAATGGCTCAACGGTCACGACCCCTGCGGACAATCAGAGAGAACGTCCACATCACATGGCAGTTGGCCGACTTACCATAACGAGAACTGTCGCAAACTATGCATGAGGGGTGAAGAAGTGCGGAGTGGTGACAAAAACTATTAATCCTGTCATGCACCTGTGTCATAACCACCAACGAGGGATGGCACATCAGGTTCGAGCGAACGAAGGTGATAGCACGTGGTCTTTCCTCAAAACATCCGCCAACTGGCGCCATTGGCATGTGGACGAGAAGAGGCAACGTCCACCTGGCAAGATATTGCATCCTCAAGATATGCTACGATTAGAGTCCGTTCGCGTGTAGTTGAGGTCGACGGCAACGGCAGCAACACGCAACATCATGGCACGTTCAGCGTCGCCGCTGCATGTTCGGCAAGGAAACTATGTGACATCTGTTTTTGCATGTGAAAGACGTCATGCTTTCGGTGTTTGTTCCAAATTCCAACCCCCCTGTTGAAAGCATGAAAGAAAGTAAGGAAGAAGAGTTCACTTTGACACATGTTTATTTTGTCAAAACTTGTGCTTCAGTTGAAGACACTCGAAAGGCACTTGAGTCAGGCGTCAATTCGTGAGGTGTAGAAATGGTGACTCAATTCGCTGAAAAACAAAATAAAAAATCCGGATACCCACAGTCATTGAACTAATTCGTATGGAACCGGCGTAGCATGGATTTGTTTGCAGTAGTGGGTGCAGCATGCATGATCTCATGCAACTCGACAACAGTGGGTACATCACGCATGTTTTGTGTAAAGTGAGTACCGTGTCCTAAATGTGCAAGAACTGGCCAATAGAAAATTCCGACGCCAAAACACTGGGTATAGCAGAATTAGGTCTTTTTTCTACATAAACCCCCTAGTTTGGTTTAGGATTTTGTATGTTTTGCGCGGACGGAGCCTGCACAAAACATAAAACCCTGCATGAAACTACGGGGTTTGCTTGTATGAAAAAAAAGAGCTCATCGCTCGATAGCGATCGAGCGAAAACGCTCGCTTTTGAGATCGAGAGGATACACTCGTTACTTTTCCCACTCGCAAACCCCAAAGGTTTCACATGCAAGCCTTATTCAAACCCTACCCCGAATTAAATTCGGGATTTTAGGGTTTTATTTTGACACAGGCTCTTGCTGGGCCTCGCGATTGCGGGGCCTAGCAGGTTCCCTTTCAATCCATGGGGAGTCTCGGAACCCCCATGCAAACCATATGCAACCCCCCTCCCCCCCCACGAACATTCACAAACCCTTTGAATGAGGGGTTTGTGCATGTTGAAAGTGAGAATATTCTAGGAAGCTTCCTAACACGCTTGCCACTGACTGGGCATCAACGCTCAGTCAGCTCGCGGCGTCAACACAGGTTGGACGCGAAACGGCAAGGGTTTGGCTAGACGACACGACACAGTGTCAAATGTGCTTCCATTAAAAAACACATGCAAAGAGAGTTAACAAATGACAAGTCCACAGCATAAATACTTGCCGCGGTGCACGACAAGTGTCGCACGCGGTAGTGCAAGGTCTGTCGTAAAACCGGCCCAGAAACACTGTTTTGGCCGTAACTCTGTGCAGAAAAATAAGAACGTTACGCCATCTAAACCTAGAGATGCAGAATCTCGAGCCGGGTACACGCATAAGTCCGGCACCGATTGGTGGAAAGACAATGCAAAACATGCAAATCGGGCTCAATAGCCAATCCACCAAGAAAACTCTAGCGTCTGCAGAAAAACCGCAAAGCACCTCGGCAAGCACTCAGGGCGTCGTGGTAGCTCTCTGGCAGCTCCTAGTGGATGGAGCCACCACTCGTCAGTGCTCTGGCACCAGCTGCGTCCGCATCAAGGATAGGCTGCACAAAAACTGCATGAGGTCCGAGACAGCATCCACGACGCTGGGGCAGTCGTCGGTCAGCTCCTAGTGGGTGGTCCACCACTTGCCGACGCGCCGGTGTCTTCGGGGTCCGCATCAGGGACCATGTTGTCGCGCTCTCCTATACCGCTGCTCTCGTGGCCGTCGCTCGTGACGGGTGGAAGCCACACACACCAACACTGCCCCCGACTGACACAACTAGCAAACTAACGATGTCTGAGCCAAGGCAAGAGATGATGGCTCAGGCAACAAGTCATAGCGAGCACTGATCAAGCATAACACAGCACATGGTCTCCTCGTGACCCCGGAAAATGATTCTGGGTATCCGGGTCTCGACCACATCATGCATGGATTATACATAACACATGGAGGTAATGGGTCTCCACATCACACCGGTAGAACTCACTAGGTGCGCGGGTCTTGACCAACATAACCTCGACCATAGCATCGTGCCACACCCCAAGTAACCTCGCTGTCCTTAGAAGGGTGTCAGGCCAAAGTCCACACACCAAAAGAAAGAAATAGATGGTGCATGCACGTCAACGTTGCATCACATGCAGTGTCGAAATTTTGCGATTTCTCGTTTTTCGTGGATGAAGTGTTGATATTCCCTAGCCAGTGGGTAGGGGAGTGTTATTTTTCCCAACACCGGATAAGACGTTAATGTTCTTCCGATCGCCGGGTAGGGCATACACAAAATGGAATTTTGTGGGCAATACCTACATGTACCTAAAAAATAGAAATCTAAGAAACCTTAAACTCACTTACATCATGTAATCCATTCACCTCCAACCTCACCCTTGGGCTTTTCCTCACACGTCAACACTAGAATTCATCACTTCGGACATCATTTTTGGTGAAGACGGCCACATGGGGCTTCATGCCACGCCTGAAGTCCCTTCTTATCGGATCTCTTACTCCACACCCCCTTCCATACATTTTACTCACTTCACCTTGTTCCCCTTTCGTTGTGTCCTTCCTATGAACACAATTTTGAGGAAAAACACCCGGAAAGGCCCATTGACTTGCCCATTGAAGTGACACAAACTTGCAAGCCTACTCTATAACATACATAATCGTGATGCAATTAGCAAGAACCTATTCCGCTTACTGCAGATTTCTCACAGACAAGGGTTTCTCGAACTTAAGCAATAAAGGACTATGTCCATTTATTTCTAACAATGAATCCATCAGAAATTGTGTCCTCCTCTTCCCTAGGCTGTGAGAAATCACCAACCGGGTCTTTTGCCTCTTTAATGGCCTCTTCCTCAATTCAAATTCTGAACTAATAGAACTCATCATAGGTATTTTAGAACCCTTGACCTACAACTACACTTGGGCGATGATTCTTTTATTCTCTCCCATCTCATTGGGCAAGAAATCCGGGCCCAAATAATACACCAAACTGATCTTAGATTTCGTGGTCCAAAATAATTTTCAGTGTGTAACTTAGTGTAGCTGGAGGGCCAGTTCGGCCCTCCCACCTCGCGATAGCGAGGGGGTGGCTGCAAGCCACCCCTCGCTATCGCGAGGGCTGGCCGGTGGCCAGCCACCCGCTGGCTACCGGCCGGCCGGCGGCCGACCGGCTGGGTGGCCGGCGGCCGGTCAAGTGGCCGG
>SZWC01009844.1:72605-85472 GCA_023375785.1 Penium margaritaceum
TGGCGAAGCGGGAAGCAGGGCTGCATCGCACGTAGCTCGTCGGAGGCAGAGTATGTGGCTTTGGGGGCAGGGGCTGCTGAGGCAGTCTGGCTGCAGCGCTTGTTTCTTGAGCTTGGGCAGTCAGTACCCGCCATTGTGCTGCGTTGCGACAACCAGAGTGCTCTCGCCATTGCGGAGAACTCTGGTGTTTTTCATGCTCGCACAAAGCACATTGCGGTTGAGCATCACTTCGTTCGTGATCTGGTGGAGCGCCGCGTGATCTCCATCATGTGGGTTGGCACTGACTTGCAGCGAGCTGATTTCTCGACGAAGGCACTTGCACGCGGAAAGTTCCTGGTGGCCATTTGTTCTGTTGGGCTTCGCCCCGTGCATGACAGTGGTTGAGTGTGGGATGTACGTTGCCGTCTCATCTGTCTGTGTCACTCACTATGTGGTTGTACCAGTGCTGCACGCGTATGGACATGCGTACCATCAGGTCATGGGGGAGTGTTGTGCTTTGTGCCGTTCCTGTACAGTTTACTCTGACCACTCGGCCGTGTCCATACTCGTGCAGATCCCTGAGGCAGGTGGCCCTGGTGACACCGGCGCGACGACAGGCGGCGGACTACCCGTCCGGAGCTGACCGACCACTGTTCCAGAGCCCCAGATGTCACCGGGACTCCTTGCTGTGACTTCTACATCTTGCAGGCGCCTTTGGGCGGACTGGGCATGAGGCCCATTTGCATGTTTTTGCATTATATACTCGCTGTCCTTCAATGGATGCATGCATGTGACCAGTCGTTGCGTGCGTCTTTTGATTTTGCACGTCTAGATTCAGACGGCGTAGGATTTGACATGTGTGCGCAGAGTTACGGCCAAAACAGTGGTTTTGGGCCGGTTTTAGGACAGCTCTTGGACTGCCGCGTGCGACACCCGCCGTGCGCCGCGGCAGGTATTTATGCCCTGGACCTGTCAGTTGTTATTTTTCTCTGCATTTACTAAGCTATTGAAGCTTATGAGACTTTGCGCGTCTCCCTAGCCTGATCCTTGCTGTTTCTTGCACCTGCCTGCTTGCTAGTGCGTCCGCTGACTGGACAGTGTCGCCACGTCAACAGCAAGGCTAGGAAGCTTCCTAGCAATTTCTCAACCTCTACGAACTAGCATCCAACTGCACAACCGTTTGAACCTTAGAATGAAGAATCTCAAGCTAGACTCAACAACTTGTAACATGCATAGGACCGGCACTGATAGGTGGGCAAGAAAACAAAAAATGCAAATCAGGCTAAAGAGCCAGTCCACCAAGAAAACTCTAGCGACTACAGAAAGAACATAAGTCCCCTCGATGATGCAAGCAACCTGGATGTTATGGCATCAGTTTGGGAGCTGCTGGTGGGTGGGATCACCACCCGTCGATGCTCTAATGGATGGTGATTCCACCCACCAGCGGGGTGTGCATCAAAGATATGCAAGAGCATGGACAGGGCCCAATGGTCAGAGTAGCTACAAACTACCGTACTGATTCATAACTTCATGGTCCCAAACATTTTCAAGGCTGTAACTTAGATTCGTTGAGCAATTAATTCTTTTTTTCATGCTGTCAATTACAAACAAAATGAATCAAATTGTAACCTTCATTTCAAAATCTGGCTTTGTTTTGTTCTTTTTCGAGGAGACTTGTTCAATGTCGACAACAGAAAACGTCGGCTTCGGCGGCCGATCGGCACTCGACAACCCCGCCACCCGCTATCGGCAGTGTTCGAGTTCTCGGAACACCTCCATGCGGATGTGAAACAGCGCACACAGAGTTAAAACAAGATTGCGCGTATGTCCCCACTTACGCGCTTCACTTACATTTTGGACACATTTGTTTTTGCGTTTTCAAAATAACGAAAATAATACCCTTCCGTTATCGAATTCATGATTTCGTTCATCATAAAAAAAAACAGTTAACATCGAATGCATGAAGTAGTACAGTATCCTAGAGCGGCTTGTTGGGGCTATGGCATGGTTGGAGTAGGCATGGCCCCACGCTCATTGCTTTGCACTGCTGCCCCTACTTGCTACTCTGTGACTTGCGAGAGGAAAACTAAGCGCTGAGGAGTTCGCGCCAGAAAAGCAGAAAAATTTGAGAATGAGTGGATTAGCAACTGAGGATAAAGACAACTGAGAGACCCCTCACAGATCTAGGCCTAGCACAACTCTATGCAGATTGTTACTAAGGTTACCAACCAATGAGGAAATTCATCTATTTTTCTGGCAGGCTGAGTTTTCTCAATGAGCCCTACCAGACAGCCGGCAACCTCAAAACCCGGGCGTCATCCATTTTTCCTTGGAAACTAGACCATACCTAAATACCCATGCTGCGAATGCATTCGTGCAGTCAGAATCATCCAAAAAAGTAGAAGCAAGGAATTATGACTGCCCAAACCCAGGAAGCGTCTAGGCTAAAATGACCCCAGCCATAACGTTGCCTGAAAATACTGAGACTAGGATCCTAAGCAGAGCATGACGCCGCAATTGAAACCGTGCAGTCTAATCTGACACAAGACGTACGCAGGTAGTCTCTGCGGAGGCACTGACCGCCAGCAACGTGACTGCTGAGGAGGCCCGTCGATGGAGCTGAGCACATCATGTGTCCGAGGGAAGAGGCTCTAGCAAGATGCATGCAGACGGTGCATCGGCTCCACCAGATGATGCTCTAGTAGCGTCCTTTCTTGCCGTCAGTCATCTGCACGCTGATGAACACAAGCCGGGAAGACACAGCAAAGTGAAATAAGAAGTGCGCTGAAACCAGCACTCCTCCATGACGCATATGAGTATTGCACATGGGCGGGCAGCGAGCACATCCACCAAACACGCAATAATCTCCCAAAAAAAGCAGATATGCTGGCAGTGGTAGAGAGGGCAGCTCACGGACACACACTAACCCCACTTCCAGCCTTCTTGAATGAGTCGTGCTTAAATGCCTTGGTCAAGAATTCAACCAACGGTCGCATTGTCTCAACCCACACTATGCTGACTCTACCGTCATGCAAGAAACGCACATAGTGACACTCAACATTGATGTACTTTGTGTGCGTGTGATGCACGCCGTCATTGTCAGCAATTGCCATGGCACTCTCATTGTCACACTGCAATGTGATGCACACAACAGATTGACGCACCTAAGACAACAATTGACGGAACCACACGCTCTCACACGCGTTAGAGCCAAGTAAAAAACATTTATTGTACACTGCTATGGCCGGCACTAGCACGTGATTTTTCTAAGCCATGGTTGACAACACCAGGTAATCTCAAATCCTAGGGAACAAGAAGAACTTGACGAGAAGAAAAGTCATGTGCATTCTGAGTTTTTCCCACCTCACATTCCAAAAAGCAAGGGGTATCAATTTTTTTTTCTGCAATTACCACTATGTATGCCATTCTCTTTGAGACCTTGTCTCGTCACTGATTGTCTTTTATTTTCATGTATTCACACCTCTTTTGCTCCTTTGTGTTGTTCTTTCAACCATCGTGATAAAAGGTATCTCTTAGCTCTAAGGGACTGTTACTAATTTCCTATTGGTACAATCTTGGCCCGTGGAGCTCTGTGGTCTTACTGTGCCTCCTAAATCAAGACTTGGCTCAAGCCACAATCTTGGAAATAGAAAAGATGTGGAGCTTTTAAAAAAGTGCTTCCCATCCACAAGTGAACATTATGGGCCGTTTCTTTATCACACAAATATTCAGGCAGAAAGTAGAGATCTCAAAAGGAGTTTTGTACCAAAATAAACAATGCTCAAAATGGTTTTTTAGCATATAGCCCATTACGCCACTATTGTTACTTACTAATGTCGTCAACAACATTTTGTCGATGAAATAGCTGCAGAAACAATGAGTTGGAGGTAGAAAGCATTGTTCATGCTTTGACTGCAACCATAACAAGCGGAGGTCTCCAGGTCCCACGCCTAAATGTCCTTGAATTTCACTTTTTTTTCTTAGAGCTTGTTGGAAGATTCTTCCCCTCTCTGCCGCTCTCGTGCTGAATGATATGACTGGGGCAAACCCAACATAGATGGAGTGTGGGATGCAGAACTCGCTCAACGCCAAATTGGAGCAAAGCCAAATGGACCAGAATGCAACCAAGGTAGCAGCTCCATGAAGGGAGTCCAATGGGAGGGGATTTTCTGCCTGGAGAACTCTACCAATCCAAACAAAACCTCATTCCCTCTCTTTTTCTCACTCACTCCCTACTCTTGTCCTTTTTCACCCTCTACCACCATCTAGGAGGAAGAAGGGAGCTTTAGGGCTTGAGGTCACAAGCCTTGGCCCTTGAAGCCTCACGCCCTCATGGCTGCTAATCGAGCGGTTGGCACTCGACCAACGACCAGTTGCGTAGTGGCCGATCATGTCACTGACCACCAACCACCCAACCAGCTGGTAGCCAGCTTTCGTCATCGCAAGGGGAAAAGAGCCAAATCGGCCCTCTCATGCTTCAACCACATAGAGTGGTACATTGAAGGTACTCAAATAATTTTAGGGTGAAATAGCTCAGATACCCATAAAACGCAAAATGTGACTCTCATCTGCCCGTCGTTTGGAAGAAAAGAAACCATCCGCCCATCGTTTGGAAGAAAAGAAACCATCCACCCGTTGCTCTCCACGAAAGCAACTATCCACCCATGGTACTTTCACTTATGAAGGACTAACGGTACCTGCGTTACATGTGTTGCACGTTGGACACGCTGTTACTTTTTTTCTTCTGAACTCGATTTTTGCATTTTTTTTCGGCAGTCTGTACAATGAGATGCTGCATGGCCTTCAATGTGACTCTACATGTGTACACATATCTGCTGAAACAATTAGTTCAACAATCCTCTAGATCACCAACGGAAGGGGTATTTGCTTTTCCGTAAGAATTCAACTCTTCCCGTGGCTTCGACGATACTTCGTGTATGCCATGGTGACGTTACGTATACACGTAAACAATATGATGGATGAAACACGGCTTGCATGCGCAGATGCCAGCCTGGCTTCCAAACATGCATATGCGGAAATGGAGGCGCTCCAGTGAGCTTTGTCCGCTGTCGCACGAGTGTACTGCAGGCGGTTTGGCTGCATAATCCATCCATGTACGTTGTAATGGACCCTGACATGCATTGGCGGAAGTCAGCTTCACCATGAGCATGGACGCTGGGTAGCGAGGGTCCCCCCTCCCAGAGTGTTCGTTTCATTTCGGCTTCTCTAGTGCAAAGCTGCGACGATGCCGGGGATTGGTGTGTTCGCGGTGGAGCGTGAACATGGCGCTCTCTCTCCTGATCATGCGAGGTGAGTTGAATTGCAGGGTATCTGAGGAATACATTGTGCTCAGAAAATGCCAATGTACCCATTCTTGGCGCAATGGCGCCCCAGACCCGGGGCAGTACCCGGAGGGCGGAGGCTCCTGCCCCCGCCCAACCGGTGTGTACAGATTCCACAAGGTCGCCCACTCGCCCACCCCTGTCATGTGCCTAGGCACTGCGTCCTACAACTGTTGCGCTATCACATCCGCTAGGTCCACTTACACGAGGACGGGCAATCTCCACCGGCCAGGGTGACTTGCCCGTGGCGTCTCAGTTTCGTGTGCCATGGGCGCTACCTCCCCATTGTGTTGCCTTGCCAACAACAGGCACGACAACCCTGTCTGGTCCTTCAGACCCAAGGCGGCGCAACCATGGATGGTCAAACCCACCGACGGCGGCGAGATGGAGCTTCACTGGCGTGGATGTGGCGCCGTCGGCTGCACTACCCCCCGAGCCGACGTCCGTTGCACCACACGCTGCACGACCTGTGGCACCACACGCTGTACGACCCGCTGCACGACCCACTACACCACCCGCTGCATGACCCGCTACACTACCCGCTACACTATCTGCTGCACGACCCGCTGCACGACCCGCTGCACGACTCGCTGTACGACCCTGCTGCACCACCCGATGCACGACCCGCTGTACCATCCGATGCACCACCCGCTGGACGTCCTGCTGCACCACCGCCTACACCACCTGCTGCACCACACGCTGCACGACCCGCTGCATTACCACCACCCACTGCACCACCACCTCTGTAACACGCCTATCGGCCTCCCGAGCACGGAGTTCTTCTAGCGCCGGTTCTAGCTCAGCCCTAGATTCCAGCACACCACGTTTTCAACCGTGAATTAGGTGCCAAAGAAGAATTCTTCTTGTAGCTGAACAGAGATTGGGACGATGAGGACTGGGGAAGACGATTCAAAGATGGAGCTGCGGAGAACATGCGGTTGTTTCAGATGGAGCCAAGCTCCCCAGACCAAACCGAGGCTCCACCTTACACACAATCCTGGGCAAGGCACCATGTTCTCTATCCTATTGGCTCCACTGGTAATATGTGGCGTACTGTTTCTTTGCATCTTTGTACGTCATGTGGCCTCGCATGTCCGCTGTACAGGATGTGCGGTCTTCAGACTTGTTTACACACATGTTGCCGTATGTCGTATCCTACTTGGTGCTTTTCCACAGTTTCCAATCAGTTCAAGCATGAACTGAAACCTTGCAGTACTATCTTTCATGTCCTTTTGCAGGTACGTCAAACATCTCTCCCGATGGCACGACCAGGAAAAGAAAGGCAGAAGGTGACCAGCTCGTGGAGGGAAAAAAGTTCCACAACATGGCTGCCTGCAGGGCGGCAATCAAGGACCACGCCGTAGCAAACCGCTTCGGCCTTCAGTGGGTGCGTAGCGAGCCTAAATAGATCAACATACACTGCGTGGAGGCTGTGACATGTGGTTGCACGTGGAACGTACGCGTGGTTGTATCTTCAAAGTTGGGGGTGGTGAAACTATCCCATGTCATAGAAGGCCACGGCTGCACCCAGACTATTGGCTGTGGGAGTCCCGCCCGAACCACCAGGTTGATTGCACGGCACATATCGACGGCGATGGCGGGGGATCCGACTACACCTCCGACCACGTTGAGAGCCATCATCATGGAAGCCACGGGGATTGAGGTGGCCAACTGTATGCTCTACCGTGCAAGATCACTGGCCCAGGCACAGCTCATGGGCGCGAAGGCAAAATCTTGGGCTATGTTTCCAGCGCTGTTGCAAGAGGTTCGTTCTGCCGCCGGTCTTGCTTTGCTCTTCACCTGTGTTCTTCCTTCCCTGCTTCAAAGTTTGACAACTTTCGGCTTCGTGGGCGTGTAGCTGAAACGCGTTGATCCAGCAACGCATGTAATGGAAAAGATGGATACACATAACAAGTTCAAGTGGGAGTTTGTGGCGCCTGGGGCCACCCGCCTTGGCTGGGAATTCTCAAGGAGAATCAGGAGAATGGATGACACCTTCCTCAAGAACGGCCACAAGCAAGTGATGCTGGTCGCACAATTTCTTGACGCAAACGACATGCGTGTCCCATGGCCTGGGCACTGGTGTCTAGTGAGAACAAAGAAATGTGGATGTGGTTCTGCAAGAATTTGGCACGAGTTTATCCCACAAATTGTTCTGTAAGTGCAGTCATTGTGTGAGAAAGAGAAGCTGGCCTGGCAAAGACTCTGGTAAGACACTTGTCCGGTGTTACCCACACTTATTGTGCCTGGCATCTGTAGTGAAACATCCAAGAGAAGTTTGGCAAGAAGGCCGCCTACTAGGCCCGGAAATGCGCACAGACCCTCACCCACGAGAGGTTTCATCGAGCGTCATGCCACCTGCAAGCAGTCAGCGAACATGCAGTGAACTACCTCATCCCAGGACGAGACGGGCAGGGTGGCATACCGCTACTGAAGTGGACGTGATACATGCTCCCTGTTCCTAGGGAGGGACACATCACTAGCAACGCTTCATAGTCATTGAAAGCCCGTCTGCAGTCCCTTCGCAAGCTCCACCCCTTCTACTGCTTCCTGCAAGTGTACTATTTTGTGCAAGGCATCATGGCACAATGTCGCGAGTAGATAGCCAACTGCAATGAGAATATTGTCCCGACTCCCGCAAAATTCCTGCTTCACAGTTCCGCAGTTGCACGCAACTACGATGTCATGATGGAGGGGCCATCCACGGCAATGGTTCGTCGCCCAACGAATGTCCGGCGGCACATGGATCTAAACCTAGGAAGTTGTGGGTGTCGTGGGTGGCGCAAATTTGGCCAAACATGCCAGTATGTCTGTGCCGTGATGATGGAGGTGGGTGAAGACCCGACTGCGCACGTGAGCCGCAAGCAGACAGTGAGGTACTGAAACCTCACCTACGGCAACCCCATGCCCTCACCTACATCTCTGGACTCTATCCACCTGCCCCGTCTGCCTGGGGACAACCAGGTCTACGGCGGGGCCGTGCTCATCCCAAGAGTGCCCGCAGGAGCGTGCGCTGCTCCGGAAACGAAACTTCATCTGCCCGAAGTGTGGTCGTAAGTGTCACACAAAGAAGAGGTGTCCCAACCCTGCTGCACCTCAGCCTCATGAAGCAACAGTAGCGCTAAAAGCATAACGTGAAGCAATAGCAACAGGAGCAGGTGCACGTGCACAAAGAGAAGAAGGGCAGGGAGAGAAGAAGGGGCAGCAACCGACGACACTGATGCGTCAGACTACGACCCTAAAGCAGACCCAAGGGGGTCCTCGACAGACGAGGAGGTGGGTGAGGCAGCCGCAAATGACTTCGATGACAACGTGTCTAACAGTGGCAGTGAGGACTCCGTGGGGTATGCGACGGAGCCAGAGAACGGACTGCTCGCATAGGAAGAGCACGACGCTGAAGGTGCCAGACTCATGGAGCAGTATGGTGCACATGAACATGACACAGACGGTAACATAGGGGAAGAGGCGGCATAAGACGATGCAAGAGTAGAGCACAAGGATGATGAAGTAGAGGAAGAGGTGGGGAGCCACGTAGTAAGAGGCATGGATGCACTTGGGATTTGAGGTGAGTTTTTTCCTGTACTCATGTGCGAAAGTTCATGTGCATGTCTTGAATTCCCTTTAAGGCCATGAACACTCTGTTAACAACAATATCATGTCACTGTGCAGGGGTAAAGTGGAGTGTTCGTTGGCCGTAGGCCAAGTCTGAAAGCACATCCAAGTTCTGGGCGAACGGTGTACTCCGCATGGCCAGTGGCCGGCCAGAATCTGTGATGACCAAGTTAGTGTGGTTGTGTTAGGGGTGGCTATGAATCCTAGGCCATTGTTTCCTTTGAAGAGTGTCGACTCATTTTCCTCCAAAAACCTTCCCAAGTCAACGTTCATGCTATGCTGAAAATGAAAGTACAGACTTGCGTTAACCTTAACTTGTCGCAGTAGTGTATTGAGGAAAACATGTTGGTTACTACAGTGACAAAGGTGCCCCATGTTACATTACAAAGTATTAACGCATGGAACAAATCCATTTTTACTTCTATCAAACATTTCCACCAAGCATCAGTGGTGTGCATACTGTCCGCAACAGCACTACCTATGGTCACTTTGTTTCTTTTGCGGAGATGACACATGTTACTTGGTTGTAGATGGAATGGAAGCGTTTAGAAGTCAGGCTATACTACAACACGTGCCCTGAACCCTTTGACATTGGTGCTCTATTGGACTACACACCAGAAGAAGTATTCTACCATGTTCTTGAAGAAGTTCACGATGGGATGGTCATTAATCCCGATCGTGCAGAGGCTTCTGGCAATTCAATGCACTTGTGCCCCATGTGTGACATCATTGGTTGGATGCACAAGCTACCTCCACGAGTGCAGCAGTGGATAGTGAACGGCAAGCCTGGTCCTTATGAGTAATGTTTATGCTGCATAAACTAGTATTACAAACGTTATCCAAACCTTTGGTTAAAATCTTCATTGAAAGGGTGGGGCACTCGGATTTGTGCTATAGATGCTTGCCATGTCAAAAGACACCAGGCACATGGGAACAATAAAGTGTGCGAACATAAATGGGCTACCGGGTACAGGAAGTATCTTATGATAGTTGCTTTTAACATTCCTACCCAGTAAAGTGAGAATGGATACTACACACATTCGTACCCACATAATTCCAACAGTCA
This sequence comes from Penium margaritaceum, assembly GCA_023375785.1. Lineage (NCBI taxonomy): Eukaryota > Viridiplantae > Streptophyta > Zygnematophyceae > Desmidiales > Peniaceae > Penium > Penium margaritaceum. The sequence continues at coordinate 82,605 of SZWC01009844.1, forward strand.
GATTTCAGCTATGTCCAAAGTTGTTTGTCAATGAGACATAGATGCACTGTGATTCATGTTCTGCCCCATTTTTCAGAAAAACTGTGAGGGACCTGTCATATGTGTGTAAAATCAGACCGCAAGATAACGACAATACCCTGTAGTTGAGGTATTAAAAGTTATGACAAATTAGCTATGTACCCGGTCCTACACGGGCCTACATGGTCATAGTCTGGCACACCATAGAGGACTGCCATGGCTGGCATGGCTGCCCATTCACCATGTCGAGAGTTGTTAGTGATCAAAACATACTTCCGCTATGTTTCATCATCTGCAGCACTCATTTCATACAGATGTGTTGGACCTGTCATATGCGTGCTAAATGAGACTGCAATAGTACAACAATACCCGGGATTTGAGATATACAATGTCATGACAAAATAAATAATGTACCTGGTCGTTCGCTATCCTATGTGGTTCAAAGTCTGGCACACCATAGAGGATCCGGATGGACCCAGGGCTGCCAGTGTGGTGGGCACCAGATAGGACGGCAATGTGGCAGCTTCACACACATGATGTTGCACATTTCGAGTGGATCACTTGGAGGGGGCCCCAAGTTCTTGGAGTTCCAGAGGCTCTCCATGTTGTTCCATGCAACCCATGCATCAAAATGATCCATACGAGGGCGTGGAGGAAGGATTTATCTCCGTGGACCAAAGTGGGGAGCATCCGGACCTCCATCCCACAATTGGAGCGGCGGCATGGGACAACCTTGGAGCTGTGAGGAAGACATGTTTCCACGTGAAAACAGTGCTAATGCCAAGATGTACAAAACGCGGAAGTCGTGACTTATAGAGTTCCGCAAAAGCAGTGGTTCATGATTCAAACGCGTCTGGTACATTGTCTGTCCTGTCAAAGTTTTCCGGTCTACAATCTCGCACACCACAATGGGTCTGGATGGACCCATGGCTGCCAGTGAGGCAGACACCATGTAGGACGTCGATGCGGCGGTTTCACACCCATGAGCCAGCACATGTTGCATGGGTCAGCAGGACATGGGCCGAGACCATTTGAGTCCCACATGCGCTTTATGTTAACCCATGCGACCCACGCATCATATAGGTCCATGTGGCAGGCATCGTTGACATCTCCCGTCCATTTCTCTAGTGGCAACAATGGACGGCCCTTCAGCGACAAGTGGTGCAAGGATGCCATGGTCGGGTATCGAACTTAACGTAATGAATGTCAACTTGCAAGTGCTGGGCACTTAAAGTATGAACTGCAACTTTCAGCTCGGTTTATGCTACAGTTGGGCTTCTGCACGTTTTCGACTACGTCACATCAAATGTGGACGTCGTCAGTGAGCTGGCGGTTGGCATGCTGTCTTGTCAACGACGATGACAAGGAAGTGCTCGGCTGTCACTAGTGGCGCGGTGCCATTTGTTGGCAACATATCCGATGACACGTGTGTAAGGCCTTTACGCACGCATAGCATAGATGAAAATGGTGCATAATTTTGCAATGTTTCATGTCAAACTTAGACCCGACGCTACATGGTTTGTGCACATAACATCTGGGCTGAAATAGCTCATGTACCAATAAAATGCAAATTGTGACTCTCATCCGCCCGTCGCTCAGAAGAAAAGTAACGATCCACCCGTGGTTCGGAAGAAAAGCAACCATTCGTCCACCTTGCGTTACAAAAGCAACCATCCGCCCAGCCTCCGCAACAAAATCAACCAGCCGCCCACCTCTCTTTTCATGCTGGATCACAGCATGTGTTTTGGACCTGACACGGAAAAAAGTGCAATGGTCCATTTGTCCGAGGCATAGTGATTGTCAAAAATCATGTCATGCATCAATGCTACATGGTATGTGGCGGGAACATGACATTTTTTATACTGTTTATGGGTTCCTCAGGTATTTTCTATGTAACGTTGGCATATGCGTTATTTTATGTATGCCATTGTCATATGCGTTATTTTCTGTGCGACATTGGCATATGCGTTATTTTTTGTGCGGTGTTGTCATATGCGTTTTTTTTTCGACATTGGTATATGTAACGGGCTGAGTCTCCAACTCCTGCTCTGAAGTCGTCGTCGGAGTTTGCAGAATGGCGTTCTCAGTCCGCATCAGGGGTTTACCCCCTTTGCAAGACTGAGGGGCAATCGTCATCAACGACCCAGAGCAGGGAGACTCGAGTATATCGAGTCTCCGGAGGCCCATTTCCGTTTTTAACCAAACCCCTGGTTTTGGGACCCAAACCGGGGGTTTTTACCTCGAACTCGTGTGTTTGCACGAGTTATTCCGTTTGTTTTACGTCGAAGTTCTTCATAAACGAACTTCGAGTTTCTTTTTGTCGTTCTGACGCAAAATCGTCGTGTGCGAGGCACGCTGGCGATTTCGCGCCAGCTATTTCGACCTCCCCCTCGCTCCCCCTATCCCTCGTCCTCTCTTGCTCGTTTGCAAGGAGGGCAAGGGGGGACGAGGACATGAGGCCACAAGGCCTCGCCCTCGAGGCCCTCGTGGCCTCCCAGCCGCCGATCCGGCTAAGGCCGCGATCGGCGGCTGGCGGCTGGCCAGCCGGTGGCCGGCCGGTCGCTTGGCCGGCCGCCGGCCGTCCAGCCGGCCGGCAGCGAGCTGGCCGACGGCCAGCGAATTGCTTGCCGCCGGCCAGCCCTCGCTGACGCGAGGGGTGGTGCGCAACCACCCCTCGCATCAGCGAGGAGGGAGGGCCGAACCGGCCCTCCCGCTACATTCCTCCCCACTTATTATGAACCGTCCCGGTTCATGAACAACAAGTAGGATTGTCAGTCAGTGAGTCATCAACATTGTGAAAGAAAATTAATAATTTCAATCACCAGCTAAACATGAACACGTGCATGGTAC
>SZWC01009845.1:0-14778 GCA_023375785.1 Penium margaritaceum
CGACGCCTCTTCCCTCATGAAATCTTCCTCTTCTTCCTCTTCCTCCTCCTCTGCTTCTTCCTCCTCGTCTGCATATTCCTCGTCGTCGTCATCATCCACGGCTCTCTTCTTCCCTCCCTTCTTCCGACCACTGCCTCCTCCTCCTCCTCTCCCTCTCCTCCCTCCTCCCTCCTCCTCCGACCCGTACTCACTCCCCTCGCTCTCACTCCCCCCTCTCCCCCTCTTCCGAGAGCCACCGCCACCCCTGCTTCCCTTGCCGCTGGATCCCTTCCTGCCGTGCCTACTTCCCTTTGACGACCCCCTCCCACCCCCTCCAGCCTCCAGCTCCCTCTCGTAGTCGTCCTCCGAATCGTCTGACATTTTGGCTCTGTCCCTACAGCCCTACTCCTCGTCGTCTTCAGCCCTGCTCCTCTTCTTCTCCAACCCTGTTCCTCTTCTTCTCCACCCCTGTTCCTCTTCTTCTCCACTCGTGCTTCTTCTTCAGGCCTGCTCCTCTTGTTTTTCGACCCTGCTCCGCCAAGTCAACAATTGTCTCACACAACTGGTTTTCTGGCGAAGGCTCTCAGGGGAATGTCAGACCTACTCCACCAAAAGCCTGGGAACTACCGCGGTTTTACACCATCAGAACGAAACAAATAGGTTATTACGTAGCCCAGGAAAAGGGAACTACCGCGGTTTTGGCCCAGTGGGCCAAGCTTCCCATCCGTTTGTTACACCTATTGTTATCGGCTCGTGGGAGACATGAGCATGTCACATTGATCGAAACATCTGCCAACAGAGGTTGACGACAAGCATACACTGGTAGATCCGCAATCCATGGGTTGGCCATATTGGGATGCATGCGATACGCTACAGATATGCAAGCTGTACATGGAGCGCATGTTTGTTGCGTACCAACTGCCCGGTGCACACTGTAACCGATGCCGACAATGAAATTTTCGGTGAAGAGTTTCAACACATGGACCGCGTTCAAACGCCGACCACCTCCAAGGGTCGTATCGACTGGAAATTACAAAAATACCACAAAACAACTTTAAACATGCTTTGACACGAAAAAGACGGTGCGAACCGAACTTTACCAACGGCAAGCGGCTGGAAGTGTCGGTATACGATATTTCAACCGGGCGTTTCAGCCCAACATAAATACTTATAGCGTGATATACGTAGATATGCAACGCCTTCCGTTATGGACGCTAGCACATCGCCGGTTAGTCTTTCGAAAACATCAAGTGCACAACATCCGATGACATAAAATTATATTTATAGGGAGCTTACACTGCGCAATGGTTGCTTTCACGTCACAAACGATGCAATACCAGTGAACTGACCACCTTCAATACGTAGACGCAGTTTCAATTTTAAGTAATTGTATGGGCTAAGACGCGGGAGATTGTTGAGTCTTGTATGCACGAAGGACAAGCAACATACACCACCCACGAGAACAATCTTTGCCCCATCGACCGACCGTGCTCATTCCCGGTTGCTCAGCACTAGAACAGACACTCCTCCCACTCTCCTCGACTACAAGCAGATGCTTACGACGTAGAGAACGCGGACAACAACATCGACGGGAGTGTGATGTCGTTCGTTACACGAAGCATATCCAATGGACGTTCCTTGGACCACGCTATGAACCGTCCATGTCAATGGCTATGCCACGTCAACAGAGAACAAAGTCATAATCATCTACCTGACCTCGTTATGACCAGTATGCTCCGTCATGAATACTTGCTTTCTCCACACGAATCGTTTTGACGCATACGAGAAGAAACGGAACTTCAGGTGTATGTTTCAGATCGACGGTCAGGACAGACTGCTCGGCCCATGTATCGGCGGTAGCCATAGATCGCAAACTTCAATCGACGGCCAACAATACGAGTAATCGACGATCGACTACGGCGGCCGTGGATTAGCGACAGACGAAACGAAAACATTTTTGTCGCCGCCTCCGAGGGGGATGGAGTCGAAGCATAATTTGTTTTAGGTCCTCATTCACCCTGTCGACATTACGATTCAGAAGCGGTGCACTTTTTAGTTTATTGTAATATTAGCGACAGGCACAAACGTTGCAGCGTGGCCATCGAAGTCTTCCTGTCATAGTTTTGGCGACGTGCTACTAGTTTGCCCCTTATCCACATCGTTGCAAGTCCTGCGATCTTACGTGGATGGTTTCGATTGGGTTATTTGTCTGCAGCAGTGCACGTCAGACGACATCTGACGTGTCTACATGCACTACGGCGGAGAGACGGGAAATCTTGTGTCGTGTACGCACGAATCACCCATGATTCGTACATGGCGTCCATTGACCGACCGCGTAGCTAACGGGGCTTACTGCTACGGTGTGGTACACTAAAGGGTTGTCAAGTCGTTCATTACCACATGCTTATCTTCGCAAGCGGTGCACGAAGTTCATGACGTTGAGCAACTCTGGAGATACTCCTCTCGAATGATGTCATTCCGTTGGCTACGGCATGGAGGTACGCTCAGATATCGATGCAACCNGAGGTCGACGAACGCACGCCACGTCACCTGAGGATTGTGCATGCTCTGTCGAGTCGACTTCGTTTCGAGACAAGGCCGCAGTATGTTGTCCATACTTCGGGAAGTAGGACTCGCATCGTCAGGTTAAACTTACAAACCTCGGATCGTTTTAGCATTTGCATGGTTGCAATCGAGTGCAACAATTTTGCATGATCCGCCACGTCAACGCGTGAGGTTGCGTAGGTCAGCAAGGTGTGACGTGTCGAGATTGCTAAATATACCGAAACAGTGTCATAATCCTAAAACTGACCACATTACACACAGTATGTTCCTTCACATATTCATTCCTTCTCCGCCCGAATGTTGTTGACGCGAACGACGTGGAATGGATCTTCCGCTATATATCTCAGATCGACGGTGAGGCAGGATCATTGGGCACCAACATCGGCGGAAACCATCGATCGACATCCTCAATCGACGGTGATAATTGCACGACGGTAGGCGCTGACCCTGGATCGCCAAAAGACTTAACGGAAACATTAGTGTCGCCGCTTCCGCGCCGATGGATCCGACTCAAGTCGATTTTTGTCGTAAAAAGTCCAGTCGACGTACGGCTCCAGGAGTGGTATATTTGTTTCCGATGGATGACAAAAGTTGCGATATTCTAAAAGGTGGCAGATTGCCCATTGAACTGTTTCTAACGATTCTTTTCTAACGTGCCAGTGATTTACCCCTCGATCAAAATCGCCGCAACTCCTGCTATCCTACGTGGATCGTTGCGATTAGCCCAATTCTAGCCGCCGCTGTGCACGGCATATATCATCTGACGTGTCGACATGCAGTAGGTGTCGCTGCAACTCCCGCCACTCGACGTCGACATTGTAAAAATCCTCGTGGAATATTCCTCACGCCGCGACGACCAAATGCATGCATCGATTAGCGGCATGTAGTGCATACCGCTGGCACATGTTACCAAACATGTCAAGCACAAGAAACAAAGATGCATTCCGTTCATGACGAAATACACTCCTCTATCGTGTACAGTTAAGATACACACTACGTAAAAAACGTAGACTGGTGCTTCGAGAAGTAATGTTCGACGCAGATTGTCGCGCGACGCACGTGGTTTTACTAGTCGCGTTGTGCAATTCACTTCTATCACGTGTCGACCCATTTTAGGAGGCCGAATTCCATGGACTCGGTTTCTCGCGTTCCATTTTTCTGGCCTACTTAAGCACATTTTGTCCCCTTTGCAAGACTTATTGAGCATCAAGTGGACGTCGCTACTTCGAACAGGACCGGATAGGGTGGTGGGAGTCTCAGACGTCCTTTCCTAAGCCTCCACTTGCGCGTAAGTATGAAGATGAGGTGTCGCCCCTCCGCCCGCATCCGTCCTCAATTCCTCGCGTTTCAGTCCGCTACTTGGATTCCTGCTGATCTTTCTTCCGTCTCCAGCCGCTCGTCCCCCTCATCCACGTTGTTCGTAGACCTTATGTATTTTTCAGCCGCTATGATCCCTCGTCCACGTTCTTGCACATTGTTTTTGCGTTTCCAACCGTTATTCTTCCTCGTCCGGGTTGCTGCTCAATGTTGTCGCGTTTCCAGCCGCTCCTCACCCTATTTCACGTTCTTGCTGGTTTTCGTTCGTTTTCCAGCTGCTCTTCTACCTCACCCCAGCTTTTCGTGAAATTTACGGCGTTACCATCTCGTAACCTTCTTGTCNCTCAATTCCTCGCGTTTCAGTCCGCTACTTGGATTCCTGCTGATCTTTCTTCCGTCTCCAGCCGTTCGTCCCCCTCATCCACGTTGTTCGTAGACCTTATGTATTTTTCAGCCGCTATGATCCCTCGTCCACGTTCTTGCACATTGTTTTTGCGTTTCCAACCGTTATTCTTCCTCGTCCGGGTTGCTGCTCAATGTTGTCGCGTTTCCAGCCGCTCCTCACCCTATTTCACGTTCTTGCTGGTTTTCGTTCGTTTTCCAGCTGCTCTTCTACCTCACCCCAGCTTTTCGTGAAGTTTACGGCGTTCCCATGTCGTAACCTTCTTGTCCTTGTTTTTCCTTACCCGGACACTATGTTCTTGTTCTACAAGGAGTATGCTTCCACTTCTTTGTGAATCCGTAATCGTTGATCGACGCTGTTTGACGTCGTCTTGTCTTTGTGCACGGTTATCAAGATGATGGCATAGCCGATGCAGACTTCAATTTCCGACCAAAATCCCCCCGGCGTGGTTGGCGGAACCATGGACGAGTTCCGTGGCTCTGTTCCGGTTGCACAGGACGTGCATCCGCTTGAGCACTACGATAAGGAGTTTTAGCTGGAGCGGCAGTACAACCAGCAGCCGCCACTCTTTGTGCATCCGCAGGCGCAACTACATCAGCAGACACATTTTGAGCAGTTGGCGCAGCAGCAGTCGCAGTTCGAACAACAGCAGGCAGGTGCTGTGCTGTAGCAACAGTAGTGTGTGTAGCAGCATCCTGAGTATATGCAGCAGCAATCGCAGTACGGGGAGCAGGAGTCGCAGTTTGTGCAGCAGCCACCGCAGTCTGTCCAGCAGTCGCCGCAGTCAGTGCAGTAGCAAACCCAGTCAATGCAGCAGCAGCCGCAGCCAGTGCCGCAGCAGCCACAGGTGGTTCAACAGGCAGAGGTAGAGCAACAGTAGCCACAAGTGCCCAAGCAACCACAGCACGTGTATTACTGTCCTCCGACTGTGCATCAGCAGGCGCAGTGTGCTCAGCAGACGCAGGTTGAGCAGGAAGCATGTGCACAGCAGCAGGTTAATAGTCCCTCTGCAAACGATCTCCGTCAGACTCAGCAGCATCAGCTGTCCCCGGAGCAAGAGAAGACGCAAGCGGAGGATTCTTTTCGTGCGAGGCAGCAACCGCCGCCTCGTACTCAGCAACAGCAAGTGCAGCCGCTCGCACGTGACGACTGGAAGGCGTGGCCAGATTGGGGCGTCGACTGGAACTCCTTCAAGCTGGTTGCATCGGAAGAAGGTGTGTATAGGTTGTCTTGTCTTGGAATCATGTCAGGAATGGCAATTCTTAGACAACGTTTTAACTGTTCTGTCCAGATCTCCGTCTAGCGACAACAAACGTAGACGAATGGATGAAGCAGACCCAGGGGATTTCCGTTGGAATTGGAACACTGAAGCGAAATACGAGGCGCGGAATTCTCGATGCTTTAAACATGAGGCCAAATTCTCACAAGTTCTTGGGCTTGAAGAAGTTTGTCGACCAAGATATGGCGACCCTCTGGCTCTTCTTGCAAGGATGGTGGGCCCAGACCAAAATCTGCGGCTGTACCAGTAAAAAGATTCCCCGAAACAAGGAAGTGACTCTGGATGTCGCCGTGTTTTACAAGCAGACATGGGTGCAACAGAACCCGTTCAGAAAGAACGATACGCTAATGGATTTGCTTGTTGGCCTGGGAAAGATGGATCGCTATAAGAGGCCACTCTACCAAGCCTATTTGGGTGGCCAACTGAAGAAGAAGCGCACCAGGTGGTGTCAACCGGTATGTGTAAATCATGTTGCTGGGCTTTTTTTGGCTTGTAGTCTCGTGAACATTCTAACGTGGACTTATGATGTATGACAGATGCTAGCGGGCGATGTCGAGGAGAGGAAGAAGAGAAGCAAAAAGAGGAGAAGGGGTTCGAAGGCTGATGTAGAGGATTCGGACACGGACACAGGCAGTGAAGAAGAGGTGAGTGGTGGTATTCAATCTGCAATTTGCCTGTGAACAGGAAAGATCTTATCGTGTTTTGTTTTGCAGACATGCGCAGCTAATCCACAAGCGGTGACACCACCTGGTGCACATAATCCACCTGCGTCGACACAAGCGCAGGACGACTTGACGCCAGAATTGGTGGAGCAGCTCTTTAAGCAGACACAGTCCGACTCGGATGACGACAAGGTACCTTCGTGTTTAGACATAGCTGTCGACTTGAAAAGGCCACTCTAAGCGTTGCATGTCTGTGTTGCATCTTCTTGCAGCGGCGGCGACTCCCTGCAGCAACTACTTGCAGGTTCCTGCTGCTGCGGCTTCTTGTTCCGTCTTGTAGCGGCGGTAACGTCGTGAGCCGGGGTAACCTTCGTGCTGTTAGAAACACTTAAAACGCCGAATGCATGCCCGTGTTTGTTCAGGACGTTCTACAAGCCCTTGAAAGTCTAACGGAGGGACCACCTGAATTGTTGTTTCCAATTCCGCCAGTCCCTCCCACTGCACCACAGCCAACGTCTGCGCCCACGTCAGAAGTGACGTTCAACCATCCGGTTAACAGCAACCCTCGGCCTAGTCGTGAGCCCCAGTCTGGTGCAACACACCCTGTGTCTGTACCGCGTAAAATGGCACCAAGGAAGTCTACGACAGAAGATGAACTCCTCCAGGATATACTCCTTCAGGATATGGAGTGTGTTTACGCAGAGTGCAGGGATGTGGCCCGCAGTCTCATTGTTCAATCTCAAGAGTGGGTGAACTCTTTCAAACGGTTGATCGAGACAGCCCGTGGGAGGTTGATGTCAGGTATGCTGAATGTATACACAAGCTAGTGATGTTGCATTTCCATTGACTAGCAGAAACCCTTCAATGAATGACGCAATATATGAAACTTATTCTTGTGCAGGATCGGCATCCGACAACGTCGTCGACATGTGTGTCATGAAGAAGGACAAGATGAAGGTGTGTTCGTGAGTCTGTTTCTTTCTCGGTTGCACGCAGGTCACATTTGGAAACTTGTTATAACGTTGTAAATTCCTGTGTGCAGACGTTCATCAGTGTTTTCCGCAAGCTCAATCTCGATCTGGCGGCTCAGGATATCATTGTTGCTCCACAGTTTTCTGCCACTGTGAGGCTTGAGCAGGAGGAGACGGTGAGTTTCAGATGTTTACAGCTTGCAGTGCGTTGTCCTCGTCGAAAACATCTCACATATGTTTTGTCATTGCAGTTCGCTACACCGCACCAGACGACATCACATGGGAAGGCCGTGAATACCATGGGAGATCAACCGCAGCCAGAGACTGGAGGGGACGAGCAGCCGGAGAATGGTGAAGATGAGCAGCCGGAGAAGGGTGGAGATGAGCAGCCGGACAATGGTGACAATGAGCAGCCGGAGCATGGTGGAGAAGAGCAGACGGAGAATGGAATGGATGAGCAAGCTGGAGAGCAGCAAGATGCAGTGCAGCACTGTGAGGGACAACAGCAACGACGTGAGAAGCGGAAGAAGAGGAGGCGGGTTGCAGAAAGTGACGCCAATGATGACGACTTTGAGACGGAGATGGAGAAGGAAGTAGGGAAGACATCACCGCAGAAGAAAGTGGTGAAGATGAAGTTTCACTCGCCCCGGACGAGGTCGAGCAGCTCTCCCTCTGTGGCCCGTAGCCNAAGAGCAGACGGAGAATGGAATGGATGAGCAAGCTGGAGAGCAGCAAGATGCAGTGCAGCACTGTGAGGGACAACAGCGACGACGTGAGAAGCGGAAGAAGAGGAGGCGGGTTGCAGAAAGTGACGCCAATGATGACGACTTTGAGACGGAGATGGAGAAGGAAGTAGGGAAGACATCACCGCAGAAGAAAGTGGTGAAGATGAAGTTTCACTCACCCCGGACGAGGTTGAGCATCTCTCCCTCTGTGGCCCGTAGCCGGGTTAGACGGAAGGCGAAGGCACCAGCACACCTTGCTGAGTATAGACGTCTATCACTGGAAAGGGAGAAACACCGGGTGAAGAAAAAAGCCTAGATTGTAGGGGAAAGGTTGCGCGTTAGTGGGGGGGGAGGGTTTGTGGTTAGTTTGGTGTGGATACGAAAGTCACGTTGTCCAATTTGTCATCTACTTGTCGATGTGAAATCTCTTCAATTTGTAATGTGTTTTACACATTTGCATGTTCTGCACGTTGGTATACCATCTCCTCCTATTAAAGTGGCCGAATGTTGACATTGTTCATTTGTCTGCAACACTGGTTATTCACTTGTTCTTGGCAATCCCACCAGTTTCTGCTATCTCATGTCAATGGAGTGTGCCTTTGTGAATGGCAGTCTTCCGCTTGTCACAGCCTTCCTTGTTGGTGGTGCTACAACTTACGTTCTCCTCAAAGCACAAGCGGCTAAACGCCCTGTGCACATTGTGCACGTCTACCACTGCACTTGCCCAGAAGACATGTTTTATGACGCTGACAACAGTGGAGACTCCATCGACGTCCCATGCAATGAAGATAGTGATGTGCTGGTGGACGATGCGTGTGATGATGAGTTTCATGATGCTGTAGACAATGACGCGTTTATTGAAAGATCCACGTCAGGGTATGGGGAGAAGGTTGGAGCTGGACAGTTATGTCCATGTTGTGACGTGATGTGTTGGCTGTATTCATTGCCTCTCCCGGTGCGAGAGTGGTTAGTAAGTGGTGAACCATAGAGTTGATACATTATTCGAACTATTCCGGTACTCATAACAATGCACCTGTATTTACAAAATGATAACACAGTGAGATAGCAGTTAACCAAGAGGTGTTTTGAGGGAAGAGACGAAGCAGTCTCGTTGCTGCACTATTGTACATGACATGATGTGAAAACAGAGGTGGGAAAACATCTCTTTCCCTTGAAGACGAGAATCAACTCAGTGAATGATAAGAAAGAACACCAAACATTCAGGGGCATTGAATAGCATACATTCATGACCAGTCATTCTCTTCAACCTCCTCTCATGTAGGACAACAGTTGCTCATGTGATCTCCAATATGTCCCGGTTGTGATGAAATGTGTTCGTTGTATTCATTGCCTCTCCGTGGACGGGATTGGTTGGTAAGTAATGAAACAGTTGTGACAGTCGTGTGATAACACACGACTGTCAGCACTCAAGCAACAGGTGTTTCGAGGGAAGGGACAAAACATTCTCATTGATGCACTATTTTACATGACAGGACATTGTAATAACAGGTTTCAATGTGACAAATGAGATGAAGAAACATTGAAAACCACACATTCATGGCCATTCCACTTCTCCATCTTCCTCTACACCATCATCATCATCATCATCATCTGCACTAAAGTCATGAATGTGCTCCAACACTTCCTCATCTGATCCCGCACAAATCACTTGATAGCCGTTCTTCCGATAATTCCAATATGCAAAAACTAATCGGCTCATCTCCATGAGATTGGCAAGCGTGTACGTGAAACTCTGAATAGTGAAGCGTCGAATAAATCTGTTGACTTGTTCATTTGCAGATGTATTTACACCTGCATCCAGAACATGAAACAATCAAATTTGGGTTAAGCGGTTGGAATAACTTCAGACAATATTTCAATGGAGAAACTGCACTACACATACCTCTCAAACATGAGTACATGTCTGGGCTGAATGCCAAGGAGCACGTGTGCTTGGCTGCCCATGCATGTCCGTAGTGAAACCGGTCACATAGCAGTCTCATCTCGGAGATGAGTTCAGGATCTCTGCTCATGGTGTAACTGTAGAGCTTGCAAGCGTTGTCATAAAAGATGAACTTGGGGCGCTTTGATGCTGGAAAACGTGTCAGCAGCGTCGTGAAAATGTCATTCGGAGACTCCCCATGAAACATCACATGAAACCCATAAATAATCAGGTGCGGGCAAACGACGGTGAAAATTCCTGTTGTTGACTTCTTCGGCAGGGGTCCAATCCTATCTGCACCACACTTGGCATCGTCCTTGGCATGTAGGCTTTTCCCATCAGACCGCTCAAGGTCCTTGTACAAAGGGCGCAGGCACTGGGTGGGCCAAAAGGGATAGCATGAGATGGTAGGCTTGACAGCAGGTCCGTCCACTGCAGTAGACGTTGCTCCCTGCAAAAAACAACATGGACTTAGGCGCAAACGATTGTACAAGAGATGTAGAAAAACACAACATCAGAGAAACTTACCATGAAGACTTCCTCATACACCAACACCAGCCTGCGAAGGAGATTCAGTAATGCATCCGGCAGGGTTCGCTTTGCAGCAATCCAAGCTTCAGGAGACATGCGGGTGTGATTCACCATCACTTCCCCCATATGCCAGTCCAACGCCCTTGCAATAATGGGCATATGGTCACGAAGTTCCTCCCATAACTCGTCAGACATGAGAGAATCCTCATCAAGTAGAGTCACCAAAGCATGAAGACCGTCGCGATGAATGAGGCACGTATCCGTGCCCCATGCTCCCAGGGAATAAATTAGGTCTTTGTACTTCTGTTGAATAGTGTAATGCTGCAAGACATTAAGAACATCTATAAATGGCAACCAAATGTCAACAAATAGAAAGACATTATGTTTGAAAGATGGGCACATGCTTACACGTGGTTCCTCGTCGACGACCACCTTAACATTGTCAACGAGAGTAGCCACATCATCAGCATGGCACGCCTGCAACTCTGTCATAAGAATGCTCATGTCATGGTCCAGAACCTTGTCGCGCTCTCGTCGACACATGCCCAAACGGGCTAGTAGCAGACGGGCATGTCCGTTGGTCACCAAACGTTTTGGGAGACGTGTACGAGGGGCAGTTTCGGAGACCACGGGCTGCGTGTATAAAGAATGATCTCCAATATCCCCATGCCTATTGATCAGTGCCGTTCCATCACAAACCAACTTCTCAGGATATTGTCCACATTTGGAGCACCATGTGCCCAGTCCCTCAACCTGAATCAGACGCACATATGCTTGCATAGCCCTTGCCAGGGTTGTTCTACACGCAAACTTCAATGGTCTCGTTGCATGAGAAAAGAAAGTCACAGCGCCATGGGTTGCCGCTAGCGAGGTCCCGTTACACGCCAGGGCCAACACCCATAGCATTGCCGCATGAGTGAAAGCAGTCGCGGCTGTGAATATGAAGATGCCCTCCTTGCGGCCGTCGGGAAAGAGTGTGCAATGGCAAGATGACGTTCGAAAGAAATGGACCGGGACCTGCAAGATCAAAATATGTGATGAGCATTCCCAACACTTGTAAATTGACTACACTGACTGCAAGAACACAAACATGTGATAAGCATACCGCGGTCATTTCGTGCTTGATGTCATACAGGTTCATATGCCTCGTCACCTGCACTACACGGAAAGAAATCAGGTCGCCAACCGAAAAAGGGTGTAAGGAGTGTTCATGGTGGTTGGACCGCACAAATTTCATACCTGTTTCCATAGATTTCCGCAGGGACAGCACAGCTCCTTGGGCGATGGAGCTGCCAACTTAAATCCGCCGGCAAAAGCTCTTGAAGCTTGCTGATGAACATCGCGCGGCTGAGGTTTCCGACTTGGATGCAAGCCTTCATGTACATCAATTTGCTGGAACGACTTCACATTCGGCCATTCACAAACACGCCACAGTGTCGTTAAATGGTCCTCCAACCCACAATGCCCATCACCCTGACATGAGCTGCACACACTTGTGAACACCGGTTGTGGCTCTTCAAATCTGCCAGATCGACGAGCGCCATCGTCCTCCGGCACAAACCAAGTGGCAGGCCGAGGGTAAACTTTCTGTAACACTTCAAGATGTTTGACGCACTTTCCAATCCCCCTGTCACAACTGCAGCGATACTCTCCTTGAAAGTCCCCCTCCATTAATGCCCAGCCCAACACTCGTGACCCGGGGCATGAAGAAGAAGTATCTAGGATGGAAAAACAGGGGTTCTCATTTTGAGACACACATACTGGATATGCTGGGAAGGCCTCCAATGCCAACAGTGTCAAGGGCCTTTCCAACTCCCTTTCCGCCCATTGCATATGCACACATGTTTTTCCAGCCGAGGCATATGCACATGTACACCCAGCACCTCCTTCCCATTCCATCCACGCATGCACAGGGGTAGCATACTGTCCCGGGGGAGATGGCACAGGCAGAGAAGGAACCATCATCATTTTCCTTTCATGATCAAAGTCTGGAAGCACTGCAACAGAGGGACCAATTCTGGTGACAAAGTCTACTGCATGCACATCTTCCAATTGATGCAGAAAACTGTCATATTGACTGGTTTCCTCTTCAGCGATGGGTGGCATGTACTGCTTCACGCGCCATCTCAGTCGCAGATGCGACTCCTCGAAGACATAGTGCGGTGACCCGTTGTACAGGCGCACTCTGGGCCCAAGACGCTTCTGCAAGTGAACGGCATTGTTTAAGCATCAAGTAATCAGAGCAGTGACAATGGGTTCAGTACATTGTACGGACTAACTTGGCACTTGGATATCACGGTACTTGACACGACGTACCAGTAGAAAAACCCGCGCAGTGTCTCTTGGTAGATTGAAGTGAGAACTGGCCCGTCCTCTGGGAGGGACACCTCGATGCCGTAGGGACCCCGGGTCAGCGTGGACTTCTTCAGAGTTGTGATCATCGTTGCCATCATTCCCTTGAACACCCTCTTTATCACCGTTTCGGTGTTCTCCAGGGGATCGTCCAACTGTGGCTGCGGTTCTGCCTGCTGCTGCGCCTGATCCTGCAGGGGTGCCTCCTGCTGCGGATGTTCCTGCAGTTGTGCCTCCTGCTGGGGTTGCTCCAGCGGTTCTTCCTGCGACTGGGTCAACATCACCGTCTACGAATCTTCCTGCGCCCGGGTCAAGATTACCCGTGTCAGGTCGTGGCAACGCATTGAGGTCAAGCCAAGGCCAGGCCCAAGTCACAAAGCCGTCGGGGTTTGCGGGTGGTGGAGAGGGAGAAGGAGAACGAGAGAGCTGGCCGTCATATGGTGCAGCATTCTCTGGCACATCTGGAACACCTTTACAGCATTTGTATGGCTTCCCCACATTTGGGTTGCAGTGCGGACAGATACTCTTTGAAGGATCCTGGGTCCACGTGTCCCGACGTTCATCTCGAATGAAAAGCGCCTCGAAGTCCTTCACTCCCAGTTTCTTCACAGCGCATCTGGAAAATCAACAAGTAATGCATTTCGTCACTCAAAGTTTGTTAGAGCAACATTGCAATTAGGCAGACAAACGGAAGAAAGAGTCAATCACCTGCGACAAAAAAATCTTGTGTGTCCTGCAGCGTTGGCAAAGCGGTCTTCGCCATCGGAGACTCGTTTAGCCGTGGACCACCGACCTCCACATGTTAGGCTTGTACATATCCAAACTCCACCATTGCCAACAGCCTTAGCATCCGCAGCTGTGTCCCGCGTGCAATGACCTTTCCTCCATGACCGAGGGGGGAACATCGCACGGTTAGACTCGTATAGTGCCACCAAGGCTTTTGGTTTGCAATCCTTTCCAGTATGCTTGCATATGTGACACAAGAGGTTCAGATCATCCTTCTTCAGTTTCATCAAAGCCATGTCAGCAGGCCATCTCACCGGTGTTCCCGGTGGAGGTTCAACAGGTCTAGGACGCGTTGCTGACCGTCGGACGCGTTGGGTGCGCTGTCCGGGGGGACGGCGCCGACGAGGGGATGTGGGTGGACGTGCCATCTGTGTTATGAAACAAAGACAAAAGAATCCGACATTCTTCAGGTACATGGAGGTTCAAGTATTTGTCTCATGTTAGAATGGGGGCGCACACAAATACATGTTCACACAGTTCGTACACACAGAACGGCAAGTATCATGAACTGGCAATTTAACGACCTAGTACAATCTCCGTACAAAAACATCTGTCTCGTCACCAACCGAGTAGACGTATGTACAACAGGTTCCCACGCAACGCGTTTCAACCCTTACTTCTTCTACATCACTATCCTCATCAGTGAGTCTGTCCAGAAAGAACACGCTCGCAAATCGCTGACCCTTCCTTGGATGCACCGCTGGCACTTTGGAACGCGGCATAGCCGACATCTTTGGGCGCCGCTTCCCAAAGCGACGATGACGATGTTTTGGCGGACCTCTACAGTTCTGATCATGAAGAACCGGAGATTTAGTCCCACCAATCCTGGCATGGGTACTATCCACAGACCCCCCGGAGAAGGTGGGGGCGGGCTCCTTCCCAGCTTCGACTTCGACCGCAGCGGAGCTTGGCTTTTCGGCCGACTTCCTCAAACCGACGAGCCTGGTTGGGCGTGGGGCCATTGCTGCATTTCTCAGTACACAAACCCGAAATGACAATCATCAGAAGACGGAAAGTAATGGTACTGTCCAACTCCCCTGTACAATGAAACTTTGTGAATCCCTCAGAATCAGCCACTTCATCCTTTCCTACAGTTTCCTCTTGCGACCGGAGATGGCGCCGCCACAAACACCAGGTGCGGGCAGGGCAAGAATAAGTGTCGGTGCAGGTGACGGAACCCAGCCGTGGATACAAGCGCTGGATCTTCGCGCCAGAACAAGAGGGGCATGAGCAGTGGCAGGGGCAGGGGCAGAGGCCGGGGTAGGG
>SZWC01009845.1:21951-50670 GCA_023375785.1 Penium margaritaceum
GGAACTGCATTTTTGCGCCGCTGCCCCACCACCCCCCTCGCCCCCACCGCTCCAGCTTGCGCCGCGGTCCGCTCCGGTATCACAATCGCGTGCCGTGAATTTCTGCACATAGCGTTCTCCGTGCCCTCCGTCCCGGTGTGCTCGCCCCCTCAATATTCCCACCGGTGCCCCCGTGACGCCCCGCGGAACTGCATTTTTGCGCCGCTGTCCCACCACCCCCCTCGCCCCCATCGCTCCAGCTTGCGCCGCGGTCCGCTCCGGTATCACAATCGCGTGCCGTGAATTTCTGCACGTAGAGTTCTCCGTGCCCTCCTTCCCGGTGCACTTTCCCCCTCAATATTCCCACCGGTGACCCGGTGACACCCCGCGGAACTGCATTTTCGCGCCGCTGCCCCACCACCCCCCTCGCCCCTACCGCTCCAGCTTGCGTCGCGGTCCGCTCCGGTATCACAATCACGTGCCGTGAATTTCTGCGCGTAGCGTTCTCCGTGCCCTCCATCCCGGTGCACTTGCCCCCTCAATATTCCCACCGGTGCCCCCGTGACGCCCTGCGGAACTGCATTTTTGCGCCGCTGCCCCACCACCTCCCTCGCCCCCACCGCTCTAGCTTACGCCGCGGTCCGCTCCGGTATCACAATTGCATGCCGTGAATTTCTGCATGTAGCGTTCTGCGTGCTCTCCATCCCGGTGTGCTTGCCCCCTCAATATTCCCACCGGTGCCCCCATGACGCTCCGTGGAACTGCATTTTCGCGCCGCTGCCCTACCAACCCCCTCGCCCCCACCGCTCCAGCTTGCATCGTGCTCCGCTCCGGTATCACAATCGCGTGCCGTAGATTTCTGCGCGTAGCGTTCTCCTTGCCCTCCGT
Organism: Penium margaritaceum; assembly: GCA_023375785.1. Classification (NCBI taxonomy): domain Eukaryota; kingdom Viridiplantae; phylum Streptophyta; class Zygnematophyceae; order Desmidiales; family Peniaceae; genus Penium; species Penium margaritaceum. The sequence continues at coordinate 22,819 of SZWC01009845.1, forward strand.
CCCGGTGTACTCGCCCCCTCAATACTCCCACCGGTGCCCCGGTGACGCCCCGCGGAACTGCATTTTTGCACCGTCAATTACAAAATACGTTTTACATTGGCCATTACGGTAACTACGCGGAGCGTCTCCATACCTCAAACGCGTGCTTGACGGGGACACTATTACATTATGGACCACGTTCGTACAACCTCAATATAGTCTCTTGACGTTGTTTACTATGCGGGTAGTTGCAAGTCAGCATGACGTTGTTGACAACGCGATTAGCAACCTCACTATATCGTAGAGAACAGGATCAGTAACTGTTCCTACACGTTGTTCATGACGACGGCAATTTCAATGTAGGTGTGCTGTTTGTAACAAGGTAACAAACCATTTCATGACGATGTTTCGCCACAGGGCAGGTTCCATATTCGCTCGGCGTTCTTACAGTATTGCCCATCCTAAAATTTTCGCCAACAAAATGAATGCGGCGGTCATGCAGGGTCAAGTCGTGCGCATGTCAGGATCGTTTGTCGCATCATAATGAACACTACATACCTGACACCCGGCCGCCGTGCCACAGGGCCTTGCCCTGTGGCAGATGTTTTGATTTATACACAGTAGAACAATGTCGTTCGTGGACCTGTTTTGGGGACGTCCGCTAACCTGCAATCTATGAACGATACTCTGTTTCCAAGTAGGACATACGAGATAACACAAGAATATCCGACAGGGTCGAATTGTAAAGACGTACTGGCTTTGTTTCTCTCACACGCTCCGGACTGGTCAACGAGACGAGCTGAGTTGACAACATCACTCTCCGGATGCGTGAAGAATTAGCGAGGAACAAACTGCTACGCGCTCCAAGACAATGGAGCCTACATACCCGGATCCAAATTACAATACACAAAAACTGAATTGTTAGATCAATGTGCTTAAGAAACGAGAAATATCTAAAACATGATGTAATGCATCATTTGTGATGAATTACTCACCTTCTTTCAAATGATTTTTTGTCACACATGTAATCACAACAAATCATTCTCATTGGATGATTGGATCATATTAATGTGAAGAAAATACTACATAGATAGAATATATGTGATACAAATGACTCAACTACAGTTTTTTAAGATTCATAAACGAGTGCATGTATATGTACACGGACGTGGACACACGTATGAATAAAAGTGTGGAAGGTGGTCCATAGAACAAATCCATATGTGAAATGGGTAAATACAACAATTTGAAAAGAAAATTGATTTCAAAATGTTTATTTGCACATGTGATTCCAAAAGATTTTTTCCATAGGTCACATTTGAATGTACTTTGGGAAGAGTACAAGCACAACAAATACATCAAACAGAACAAACACATTGTACATAAATTTCATATGAAGTGGAATTTTTCCATTATGAGTTTCCCTCCGTTTGTCTTTGAAACTCTTTTGGTTTCACTTATAGCCAACTTTGCAAAGCTTACTACGTAACCATGTGTTGTTGTCATTCGTGGCGTTCCTGTCGACCTGTACAGTTTACAATGACCACTCGATCGTGTCCATGCTCATGCAGATCCCTGATGCGGACCCTAGGGGCACCGATGCATCATCTGGTGGCGGCCTACCAGCCTGGAGCTGATCGACGACCGTTCCAGAGCTCTGGACGCTACCTGGGACCTCCTACAGTTTTTCTGCAACACGTAGGAGTTTATCGGTAGCTGTGGGCCCGATTTGCATGATTTAGGATTGTGTGTCCACTGTTTGATGTCGGATGCATGCATGTGACCAGTCAAAGCATTCAGCTTTGGATCTTGCACATCTAGGTTCAGACGGCGTAGCGTTCTCATATGTTTGCGCTGAGTTACGGCCAAAATAGTGGTTTTGGGCCGGTTTTAGGACAGATCTTGCAATGCCGCGTGCGACACCCGCCGTGCGCCGCAGCAGGTACTTTTGCCATGGATCTGTCATTTGACATCTCTCTTTGCAAAGGCTATTGAAGCATTCTGACACTTTGCCTTGTGTCTCCTAGCCAGACCCTTGCCGTTGTGTGCACGACTTGTGACTGTCGTCACCGTCTGACCAAGCACTGTCGCCTAGTCAGCGACTGTATCACTAGGAAGTTTCCACGAATCTTCTCATGATATCAGAGCGGTGAGACAGTTCTCACCAAGCTGTGCAGCAGAGACGTAGCAGAGCAGCAGCTGTGAGAGTCACCGCTGCAACAGATCCATGGGGACCTGTCAACGACGACAGCCGATCACCGTCTACGTCGCTCACCATCACCACGTGACATTGCATCAGCCGCTAGCGAGAGTAGGCGACAACTGCAGTAGACTGTAGTCGCCAGCAGCCGCTGACAGTGGCACATGCAATGGCAGCAGCACTAAGCAACAGCAGCAGCAGCAGCGGTAGAAGCGGTGGCAGCAGCGCACGAAGGCAGCAGCAACGCACTGCGGCAGCAACCCAACAACAGGACGCGGCAGCACAACAGCAGCACGCGGCTGCAGCATAACAGCTGTATACGGCAGCAGCAGCATAGCAGCATCGTAACAGTAGCGGTAGTAGCAGCAACGGGAGAAGCATAGCAGAAGTGCAGCAGTAGGGACAACAGTGGCGACGACAGCAACGATAGTAGCTGCAGCGGCAGCAGCGCGCGACGGCGGCAGTAGCGTGTAGCATCAGCAGCGCGCAGCTGCTACCATGACCACGCACGCAGCCGCCAGCGGCTTCCCTGCACGCAGCCGCCAGGCGGCTTCCCCGAACGGAGCCGTGCGGCTACTACTATAGCTGACGCCGTAGCAGCAGCAACAGTTGAGCGGAAGCTACGCAACAGCTTCCACTCAGCTTCCCCACGGCTACTATGGAGTGGCCGCCTGCTCGCGCAACAACCGCGAAGGTTGACAAAAGAAAAAGGAGGGAAGGTAAGCTGACCTCAGCAATTTTCCTTGCTGACATCATCAGGTCATGCTGACTTCAGCAACTTCCTGCTGATGTCAACACTTGCCTTTGTGAAATTTTTGGTGAGAGAGTCAAAATTTGCCAATATTTCAACTCTTCAAGAAACACTCACATTTCTGTAATTCGACCACGTTGTTGTCACGGCCTATAATGAGCATCGACATAGCTCCATCCGGCCAAAAGGGAGAAAGGGTTCTAGATCCCTCTTCTTCATCCTCAGGGGTCATGAGCCCACGTTCGCACGCTATTGAGAACCTGCGGAGCCAGCAGGATGAGATGCGACGCCTGCAGCAGGAGCAGATTGATTACATCCGTACACTCATTGCGCTTCTTTGAGGGCATTCCACAACTCCACGACATACCTCTGCGGGGGCGACCAGGGTCGCACCCTCTACACAGCCATCAGCTCCAACACCAGAGATAGCAACCGGAGCCAACCCGCCACCCCTTTGCACTTGGGACAAGGATCCAGACATGCCAGGCATGGAGGGCGACTCCCCCAAGCGCGAGATTTGTGTGCTTCAGGAGCGTCTCCTCCAACTTCAGACAAGCTCTCGGTCCCCACACACATCTCGCTTTCCCGAGTTTCGATCGTCGCCCGACCTCCACCCTGGCGACTTCCCTCTTCCCGGTGTCTTTCCCATCCCTCCTCCTTCCCAGCCTGTGGTTGCTCTCCCTACGGAGCAGCAACACAAAGACTTCGAGGCACTGCCCCCACGATATGTCAGCAAGGACGGCTTCGACTACTAGGAGATCCTCTTCCAGGTCTGGGCCGCTTCAAAGGGCATGTGGCCCTACTACCACGGTCTCTATCAGACAACAGACCGAGCCCAGGTGCTGACAGCGGCTAGGGCAATGCGCGGACTTCTCTACGCCATCCCGCGCGAGACCGTCGTTGACTTCCGCTCGTTTCTTGGCGAGGCGGGCAGAGGCACCGGCGGTAATCCACGCACGGGCTGGAACCTAGCATCATCCCTGCTTGTTGCAAAGACGCACGCCACTCGCGCCGCGCACATCCGTGCCTTTCACTCCCTTCCTCAGGGGCCTACCGAGCCTGTAGCCGACTACCGGCAACACGCCATGCATATTTGCATGCGCCTTGGGACCTCAGGAGGTACACGGCTGTGGGCGCTCCACACGATCATGCTCGGGGTTTGCCTTGAGCACATAGACATCTTCACGAGGTACCACGACGCCGTGCACGAGGCTTTTCCGGCCTCACTATAGCTTCTTCCCTGGGCGCACCAGCTCTTCCTCCAGGTGACTTTCGCCCATGAGGCAGCCATGGCTCATCAAGAGACCTCCATTACTGCAGCAGTCGTTACATCACCACCGATGCCCCTCATGTAGACTCCTTCTCCATCCTCTGTCACCTCCTCCTCATCCCCTTCCATCCCGATTACACCGACTCAGACATAAGGTGTCGCGGCAGCAGCACAGGGGAAGAAGGGGCGACAGAGGCGCGGCTCGAGCAAGCAGCAATCGTAGCAGCGGCCGTCATCGGGCAATAGCAGTGAATACTCCATTCAGTTCTACAACTGTCGAGGTGCCCATCTCTACACCGAGTGCCAGCAACCACTCGACTGGGCGCAAATTACTCGCGGGCTCCATGTTGCACATGCACTACGGTCTACGTTGAGCAGCATATCCTCTGGGCACGCGGCGACCATGACCGCATCAGTTTTTGCTTCACCACCGGCAACCAGCGGCGACCCAGACCCACGTGATTGCACCATCGCCGAGCTCCGACACCTTCTGGCACTTCACTTTCAGGGAGGTGCGAGTGTGTTGTCACAGCCTGGTGGTTCACAGGTTGTCTGTTTTTCTATTCGTATGGCTCAGGATGACTCGTGTGAGGGGCACAGTTGGCATGTGATGACGATGGGCTTGACTGTGTGGATTGGATTCATGAGTCTCACCGTTTGCGCCCTTCGTTGTTCTTCCCCACCTATTGCCCAGCGTTCGTCCGAGGCAGAGTGTTCCACTGCCCGTTGTACATTGACGTCTTCTAGTCGTGATCCCGGTGGCACTTGGATCATCGACTCCGGTGCCACTCATCACATGACCTATCCTCGTAGTGATTTTGTTGTCCTCGGTCCTGTTGCATCTGTTTGTTCTCTCCGCACAGGCTCTGGTCAGTCCTTGCCAGTTCAGGGTGTTGGCGTCGTATGTTTTGATAGTCCGTCTGGCCCCCTAAATCTTTCCGAGGTGTTGTTTGTGCCTGACCTTGAGCTCAATTTGCTTTCTGTACATGCTTGCACACTGATGGGGCTCTCTATTGAGCACACTGCAGAGTGCGCAACTGTGACTGCTCTTGACACTTGTAGCGTTGTTCTTCATGCCTCTGTTGTGGATGACCTGTATCGTGTCTCTCGGACTTCTACTCCTTGCTCTCCCTCCCCTTCCGCTCGTGTTTTCATCACTTGTGTTTAAGCTCCTTAATACGAGCGATTGCTTCATTGTTTTCTGTGTCATGTAGGCTTTGACATTGTGTCAAAGCTCATTCAGACACAGCCCACCCTCGGTCTTGACGCGGCTTCTTTTGAGAAGTCGTCCAAGACCGACTGTCTCTTTTGCACTCAGGGAAAGATGCATTGTTGAACCTACCCTGACTCCCATTCACACGCATTTTGCCCTCTCAAGTTCATCCATTCGGACCTTCTTGGTCCCCTACCTGTCGAGTCTCTGTTCGATCGGGGTTGATACGTCCTCACCCTGAGTGATAACTTGACCCGGATGCGGTGGGTCTACAGACTGCGCCAGAAGAGTGACGCCGCTCTTGCAATTCGCCTATGGCTAGTGATGGTTGAGCTTCAGTCTCGCCACACGCTGCACACCTTCCGCTCAGTTCACGTCGGCAAGTTTTTTGGCGAGATGGATAGCTTCTTCATCGAGCATGGGATTTTTCACTAGGTCTCTGCTCCTACTACTACTCAACAGAACGGTGCATTGGAACCGCACCATAGAGGATGCGATTTGCGCTATGCGGTCTGAGTATGGTCTTCCGGAGTCCTTCGCTCTTGAAGCCTTTGCCTACATGACTTGGGTGTGGAACCGCCTCCCGCACGGTCCTCTTCCAGACCACGTCACACAGTATGAGCTATGGTTCGGCCACCGTGCTGACTTCCGCCTCGCTCGGGTCTGGGGATCCTTGGCTTCTGTGTGGTACACCGAGGACAAGCAAGGGTACAAGGTCTCACCGCGGGGTCGCTTGTGCGCCTTCGTCGACATCCCCCCGTGTTCGAAGGCATGGCATTTTTAGGACCCTGCTCATCGTCGCATTGTTGATTCCCACGACGCGCTCTTCTTTAAGTCCCTCACCTACCGTGATCTGATTTTGATCACGTCGCTCTCTGTCACACACGTTCCCACGTGTGGCGTTTCTCGACAGATGGGGGAGTCTCTGTCTACAAGCACCGCTCGCTAGGCTGATGTGTCCGATCGGGCTTCCACCGCCTCTCCGATTCTTGATGGTCGAGCAATCATAGTCGTCAGTCAAAAAATCTCTCCAAAACTGCCGGCTTCTACCCCAGTCCCTTCGCACCCCATACGTACCCATGATCCTGTACCTGTGCGTACTCCTATGACCATACCTGTGTCCGCCGACACTCCTACCTCTGTGCGTGGACCTGCCTCACCTGCTCTTACTGTCACACCAAGCCCTGTGTCTCCCACACCCGCATCTCCTTGCACGGCATCACCAGCTCCCTTGCCTCAGTCCTCCGTAGCTACGATTGTGCCCATTCCGGAGCCTAAGGTGCGCCCTTCGAGCCCGGGTTACTCCAGTGAGCCTGGCGGTCGTCTTCGACCATTCGACTCCGGAGCTCAACGAGTATCTGGTCCCGCACCAAGGTGCTCCACTCGCAGCATCGCGAGTGGTGATCCCGCCACAAAGGCCCTAGGCCTGAGTGTCCACACTGAGCACACAGATGTACATCTAGCGTGTCCACGACCTCGTCACTCCCAAGTTTTGTATTGCTTGTGATGCAGCAGCCGATCTTCTGGTCATCAGACCTAGCACTGAGGCGTGTGCCCTTACCACGCACAGCCATCCCTCTATGGCGACTGACTCGGGCACACTGAGGGAAGCTCTCTCGTCACAGGATACTAACACTTGGTGTGCTACCTACGAGGATGAGCTTGGCGCCATCGGAGAGCATGGAGTTTACGAGCAAGTCGACCTTCCACCTGGGAGGAAGGCTATTCAATTCAAGTGGGTCTTTTGCACGAAATTGAAGCCAGATGGCTCACTGGAACGCAACAAGGCTTGCTTGGTCGTCAAGGGGTACTCTCAGATTGAGGGCATCGATTACACTGACACCTTTGCATTTGTCTGCCACATGACCTCTGCGTGAGCTCTGTTTGGTGTAGTGGCTCAGAATGACTAGGAACTGCACCAGATGGATGTGAACAATGCCTTCCTCCATGGCTCTCTCAATGAGGAGATTTACGTGGCTCAGCCACCCGGCGTTGAGGACGGTCACAAGGTCTGGTGCTTGCGAAGTCCTTGTACGGCATCAAGAAATCTCCTCGGTGTTGGAACTAGGAAAGCACTAGCAACCTGACTCGTGCGGGATATGCACAGAGCAAGACAGATCCCTCTCTCTTCGTCTGACAGACGCCTGAGCGATTCACCGCCATTGTGGTCTATGTCGATGACCTTCAGATCGTGTCTCCTTCACTCAAGGCCGTGAAGGAGGCCAAGGCTGTCCTTGAGACTACCTACAGGATGAAGGACCTTGGTCGTGCAGTAGTGTTTCTTGGCATGGAGATCGTGCGAGACCGCAGACATCGTACTCTACTACTGCATCAGGCTCAATATGCACGTGTTTTGGGGGAGCGCTTCAGCAACCTTCTCGCCGCAGTGCCCACGGCTTCCACACCTTTCACGCCTAATGGGCAAGATGCCCTGAAGGTGGACGATGCCACACATCTGGGGGAGACAGTGATTTGTGACGTTCCTGCCGACCTGTACAGTTTACTATGACCACTTGGCCGTGTCCGTGCTCGTGCAGATCCCTGATGCAGACCCTGGTGAACCCGGTGCATCATCTGGTGGCGGACTACCAGCCTGGAGCTGACCGACGACCGTTTCAGAGCTCTGGATGCTACCCGAGACCTCCTCCAGTTTTTCTGCAACGCGCAGGAGTTTATCAGTGGACTGGCCGTGGGCCTAATTTGCATGTTCTTGCATAGTGTGTCCACCATTGGATGCCAGATGCATGCATGTGACCAGTCATAGCGTCCGGCTTTGGTCCTACACGTCTCGATTCAGACGGCGTAGCGTTCTCATATGTCTGCGTAGAGTTACGGCCGAAATAGTGGTTTCGAGTCGGTTTCAGGACAAATCTTGCATTGTCGCGTGCGACACCCGTCGTGCGCCGCGGCAGGTACTTATGCTATGGACCTGTCATTTGTCATCTCTCTGTGCAAATGCTATTGAAGCATTCTGACACTTTGCCTCGTGAACTTTGCCGTGCGCCGCGGCAGATATTTGCTTTATTACGATTTCATCGTATGAACCTTTCATCTAGGAATCCCACATTTTCCTTCTTGCCAAGAAAGTGTTCATCATTATCCAATACTGCACAATAACATATAAATGAATGGGAATTGATTCTGGGATGGAGAAAAGATTCCCATTTATGACTGGGAATTTTTTTGTTCTCTTTTAGAAAAAAAATTATCATGTTTTCAGATCTCTAGCATTGACGAAAACTAACACGGAATGTACATAGTAGACTTCTTTTAAGTACATGGAAGATCTTTGCATTATTTTTCATTTTACAAGGAATAAATGTGATTCTTGCATCTTCTCAATATTTTAAGTTTATGAGATTGTTCTGTTCAATTCCAATCTGATGGCCGAATGACTGATACTTTTACATCGTTTCTATGTAATCCTTTGCACTCTTTGCTTACAATGTACGGCTCTTGTTACTATAGTCTTTTACCTTCGATCTTATTCCTATCTCATCCCCATCCGATAGATGTGTCCGCACTCTTTCCTAACTCGCACTGTTGTTTTCAAGTCGAGTGAATGGACTTGTCCGGGAAGTTATATCACAAGTGAGAAGGGTGTGTTTCCTAGGGTTGCTTAAGGTTAACATTGAAGCGCTGGGCCGATGCCACATGGCTAGAATGAGTCCCTCGTCCGTGTGCGACAAAGGTCGTGGCTGGTAAAGTCACGAGTTTGCGCTCGTGACGGCGTCGAGGATGACTCGGGCCATGTCCTCTCATCAGCAAACAAGGGTGTGCCTGAGAAGATGCATGGTAGCTTCCTAGCGACACAACCGCCGCCTAGGCATCAGTGCCTGGTCAGACGGTGATGACACAGCGGTCACAAGTTGTGCACACAGCGGCAAGAGTCTGGCTAGGAGACACAAGGCAAAGTTTCAAAATGCTTCAATGGCATTTTCAGAGAGAAATGACGAATGACAAGTTTATGGCATAAGTACCTGCTGCGGCGCACAGCGAGTGTTGCACACGGCAGTGCAAGATCTATCCTAAAACCGGCCAAAAACCACTGTTTTTATCGTAACTCTACACAGACATGTCGGAACGCTACGCCGTCTAAACGTAGATGTGCTAGGTCAAGAGCCGGACGCTACGACTAGTCACATGCATGTATCCAGCATCAAGCAGTGGACACAGAATCCAAATACATGCAAATCGGGCCCACGGCCGGTCCACCGATAAACTCCTGCGTGTTGTAGAAAAACTGCATGAGTTCCCGGGTAGCGTCCAGAGCTCTCGAATGGTCTTCAGTCAGCTCGAAGCTGGTACTTTGCCACCAGATGACACACCAGTACAACCATGGCCCGCATCAGGGATTTGCACGAGTATGGACACGGCCGAGTGGTCACAGTAAACTGTTGAGGTCGATAGAAACGTCACAAATCACAACACTCCCCCATGACCCGATGGTACGCATGTCCATACACGTGTAGCACTGAGACGAGTACAACAACGAGTGCAACAACAGATGTGACACGCGCATAGGCACATCCCACACTCAACCACTTTCAGGCAAGGGGCAAAGCCCAACAAAACGAATGGCCACCAGGAACTTTCCGCGTGCTAGTGCCTTCGTCAAGAAGTCAGCACGCTGCATGTCAGTGCCAACCCAAATGATAAAGATCACGTGTCGCTCCACCAGATCACATACAAAGTGATGCTCAACTGCAATGTGCTTCGTGCGAGCATGAAAGACACCAGAGTTCTCTAGAATGGTAAGAGCACTCTGGTTTCCCAACGAAGCACAATGGCAGGTACTGACTGACCCAGCTCAAGGAAAAGGTGTTGCAGCCATACTGCCTCAACAGCCCGTACACCCAGAGCAACATACTATGCCTCCAATGTGCTACGTGCAATGCAGCCCTGCTTCCTGCTGCTCCAGGACACAAAGGTACCACCGAGCAGGAATACGTAACAGGTGCGACTGCGTCCACCTAGGCTCCAGGCCTAGTCGTTGCCAGTGTAGCCGTCAAGGAGAACCAAACACTGTCAGCGAAAACACAGTCCAAGGTACAGTGTGGAGACCATGTACCGCACAAATCGCAAAGCCGCATGAAGGGCTCAAGTGCATGGAGCCTACAAAAATGAGGCTAGGAGGTTTACGACAAAGGCGATGTCAGGATGTGTGGTAGTGGTCAGGTACATTAGAGATCGGATGAGACGGAGGTAGAAGGTCACATCTACTGTCTCCCCCAGCTGTGTGGGATCTTCCACCTTCAGGGCATCTTGCCCGTCAGGCGTGAGAGGTGTAGAAGTTGTGGGCACTGTACCAAGAAGATCACTGAAGCGCTCCTCCACAACACATGTGTATCGGGCGTGATGCAATAGTAGAGTACGTCGTTTACGGTCTCGCACGATCTCCATGCCAAGAAGCACCATTGCAGGCAAAGGTCCATCATCCTTTAGGCAGGCTAGAGGATAGCCTTAGCCTCCTTCATGGCCTCGAGTGAAGGAGACGCGATCAGAAGGTCGTTGACAAAGACCTGGATGGCGGTGAACCGCTCGAGCATCTGTCGGATGAAGAGAGAGGGATCTGCCTCGCTCTGTACATATCACTCACAAGTTAGGGTACCGGTGATCTCCTACTTCCAACACCAAGGAGACTTCTTGAGGTTGTACAAGGACTTGCGCAAGCGCCAGACATTGCCACTGTCCTCAAATTCAGGTGGCTGAGCCACCTAAATCTCCTCATCCAGAGGTCCATGGAGGAACGCATTGTTCATATCCATTTGGTGTAGTTTCCAGTCATGCTGAGCCACTACATCGAACAGAGCTCGAGCTAAGGTCATGCGGCCAACAGGGGCAAAGGTGTCAGTGTAATTGATGCACTCAATCTGAGAGTACCCCTTGACGACCAAGCGAGCCTTGTGGCGTTCTAGTGAGCCATCTGCCTTCACTTTCTTACAAAAGACCCACTTGGCCTGAATAGCCTTCCTCCCAGGTGGAAGGTTGATTAGCTCATAAACTCCGCACTCTCGGATGACGCAAAGCTCATCCTCATAGGCAGCACACCAAGCATTAGCATCCTATGATGAGAGAGCTTCCCTTAGTGTGCCCGGATCAGGCGCCATAGAGGGAGAGCTCTGCTTGGCAAGAGCGTACGCCTTAGTGCTAGGTCTGATGACCAGAAGATTGGCTGCAGCATCACAATCGATATGAAACTCGTGAGTGGCGAGATCATGCCCTACGGGGCATGCTGGATGTACCTCTGTGTGCTCAGTGTGGACACTCAGGCTTAAGGCCTTTGTGCCGAGATCACTACTTGCGATGCTGCGAGTGGAGCGCCTGGGTACGGGACCAGACACTCGCTGACCTCCAGAGTCCAATGGTCAAAGACTGCCGCCAGGCTCACGGGAGTAACCTGGGCTCGAGGGGCATACCTCAGGCTCAAGAACAGGCACAATCGTAGCTGGGAAGGGCTGAGGCAAGGGAGCTGGTAATGCCGTATGAGGAGATGCATGTGTGGGAGACACAAAACGTGGCGTGACAGTAGGAGCATGTGAGGCAGGACTACGCACAAAGGTAGGAGTGCCGGCGAACACAGATACGAACATAAGAGTACACACAGGTAGAAGATCATGGGTACCAGTGGGGTGCGAGGGAACAGAGATAGAAGCTGGCAGTGCTAGAGAGGTCTCAGGGCCGACAACAATGATTGTTGGATCATCAAGAGCTAGAGATCACAAAGTGGAGGGAGCTCCAACGGACACATCAGCCTGGCGAGAGATGCTCGCAGGTGTAGACTCCCCAATCCATCGAGAAACCTCACGCATAGGAATGTGCGTGACGGACATCGACATAATTGATGTCAAATCACGGTAGGTGAGGGACTCAAAGAAGAGCGCATGGTGTGACTCAACAATGCGACAAAGAGCAGGGTCCCAAAAGTGCCAGGCCTTCGACTGCGGGGAGATGCCTACGAAGGCACACAAGCGACCCCATGGTGAGACCTTGGACCCCTGCTGGTCCTCAGTGTACCACATAGAAGCCAAGGATCCCAAGACGCAAGCGAGGCGCAGGTCAGCACGGTGGCCAAACCAGAGCTCACACGGTGTAATGTGGTCCAGAAGGGGACCGTGCGCGAGGCATTCCAGACCCAAGTCATGTAGGCAAAGCCTTCAAAAGCGAAGGACTCCGGGAGACTGCACTCAGACCGCATAACGCAAACCGTATCCTCCATGGTGTGATTGCATCGCTCAGAAACATCGTTATGCTGAGGAGTAGCGGGAGCGGAGACATAGTGAAAAATCCCGTGCTCGGCGAAAATATTGTCCACCTCGCCAAGAAACTCGTCGCCACGATCCGAGCGGAAGGTGTGCAGCGTGTGGCGAGACTAATGCTCAGCCATCACTAGCCAGAGGTAAACTGCGAGAGCAGCGTCACTCTTCTGGCACAGGCTGCAGACCCACCGCATCGGAGTTCGTCCATTCGGACCTTCTTGGCCCATAATGAGCGGCGACATGGCTCCGTCCGGCGATAAGGGTAAAAGGGTACTAGATCCCTCTTCTTCCTCCTCAGGGGTCATGAGCCCACGTTCGTAGGCTATTGAGGACCTGTGGAGCTAGCAGGACAAGATGCGTTGCATGCAGTGGGAGCAGATTGACGCCATGCATACAGTGACCGAGCTTCTTCGGGGTCATGCCACAACCCCACGACAGACCTCTGAGGGAGCGGCCGGTGTCGCACCCTCTACACAATAGTCAGCTCTAGCACCCGAGACAGGAGTTAGAGTTGACCCGCCATCTCTTGATCCTTACGATGAGGATCCACATATGCCAGGTATGGAGGGCCACTCCCCCGAGCGTGAGATTCATGTGCTTCAGGAGCATCTCCGCCAGCTTCAGACAAGCTCTTGGCCCCCACACAGATCTCGCTTTTCCAAGATTCGATCGTCGCCTGACCTCCACCCCGGTGACTTCCTTCTTCCTCGTGTCTTTCCCATCCCTCGTCCTTCCCAGCCTGTGGTTGATCTCCCTACAAAGCGGCAACCCAAGGACTTTGAGACACTGCCCCCACGGTATGTCAGCAAGGACGACTTTGACTACTGGGAGATCCTCTTCCACGTTTGGGCCACTTCTAAGGGCATGTGGCCCTACTACCACAGTCTTCCTCTTCCGTATCTGACTACGGACCAAGCACAGGTGCTGAAAGCAGCTAGGGTAATGCACGGACTTCTCTATGCTATGCCGCGCGAGACCATCGTCGACTTCCACTTGTTCCTTGGCAAGGCGGGCATAGGCACCGACGCTAATCCACGCGGGGGCTGGGACCTGGCATTGTCCCTGCTTGCTGCAAAGACGCACGCCATCCACGCCGCGCACATTTGTGCCTTTCACTCCCTTCGTCAGGGGCCTGCCAAGCCTGCAACCGACTACTAGAAACGCGCCATGCACATCTACACGTGCCTTGGGAACTCAAGAGGTACACAGTCGTGGGCGCTCCGCACGATCATGCTCGGAGTTTGCCTTGAGCACACAGACATCTTCACGATGTACAACGACACCGTGCTTGAGCCATTTTCCACCTCACTACAGCTTCTTCCCTGGGTGCACTAGCTCTGATACCATGAGAAGATGCGTGGAAGCTTCCTAGCAACACAGCCGCCGACTAGGCGTCAGTGCCCGGACAGACGGTGACGCCAGTCACAAGTCGTGCACACAACGGCAAGAGTCTGGCTAGGAGACAGAAGGCAAAGTGTCATAATGCTTCAATAGCATTTGCAGAGATAAATGACAAATGACAAGTCCATGGCATAAGTACCTGCTGCAGCGCACAGAGGGTGTCGCACGCGGCGGTGCAAGATCTGTCCTAAACCGGCCCAAAACCAGTGTTTTGGCCGTAACTCTACGTAGACATGTCAGAACGCTACGACGTCTGAACCTAGATGTGCATGATCACAAGCCGGACACTACTCCTGGTCACATGCATGCATCCAGCATCAAATGGTGGACGTACAATGCAAAAAAATGCAAATTGGGTCCATGGCCAGTCCACCGATAAACTCCTGCGTGCTGCAAAAAAAGTGCAGGAGGTCCCGGGTAGCGTCCAGAGCTCTGGAATGGTCGTCGGTCAGCTCCAAGCTGGTAGTCTGCCACCAAATGATGCACCGGTACCACCAGGGTCCGCATCAGGGATCTACATGAGTATGGACACGGTCGAATGGTCATAGTAAGCTGTACACGTAGAAAGGAACATCACAAATCACAAGAGTGTCCGGGAATGCACGAATAGGGAGATACAATTTGCTCCACTCAACATCCCCATACCTCAGAACTGTTATACTGAATGGGGTGTACTTGGTGAACGGGTAGAATTTGTGAGGCACAACAAGATTGGGATTTTTGAACACTTGAGCACTTTGTAATTATCAGTAAGTGTGCTTCCATAACAAGTGTCCCAATGATCAAACATCTATATGCATGTGTTAAGTTACGAATGAGGTATAGTCGGGGTTGTTGGGTCTACTGTCGAGCGGAGTCATGTCGTGAGTGGTAAGACTTGAGAAGCCCCACCAAGAAGTCAGGGGACTTCGAGGATTGACGGCGAAGATGCAAGATGCATCTTTAAAAATCTGGATATGTCTCGATGTGTCACGACGTCAACTGAAAGGTCGTGACACTTCTGTCGATGATTCTCGAAAGAGGTCAGGGCTATAAGAATTGTAAGAAAGTTTCTCGGGGGAAAGGGCAGTTGGCCGAATTTTCCTCGGCCGTCAATGTGAAGATCGAGGTATAGATGTGCGGTGGGCTATTTGTGTAATGACATAAATGCCCACTTTGGAAAGATTATGGGCTCGTGTACGTTTAATACGTAACACTTCTCCCCCCCTTTTAACCATGACGTCTTGGCGAGTGTATAGATGTGGCCTGGTGATGGTATTAATAGCCATTGATCGAGTGATCGACGTTGCAAAGGTTGCCGTAGGGTTCCTAGTTGTTTTGTGCAATGTCTTAGCCATGCCACTTAACAAGATTTTATGTTTTTTTGCCATGTCGTACATGGTCGAGGATGTCCTCAATGTCATAATTTATGTCCTTGTCCACTTAGATAGGAGGAGGGGGAGGTACATCCCTGCCGAGGAAGTTATCTCCGAGGTCTCGCTAGTGTTTTAGTCTGGTAATATGAAACACCAGATGAACATGCATAGTTTCGGGGAGTTTGAGCTGCAAACCCCCGGGGGTTTGCATGCGCTTGATCTCAAACGATCCCAACCATTGGGTTTTGAGCTTTGAGCAATCGTCTCCACGGAGTTTGATGTAGATCAAGCCAAGAAAAACTTTGTCTCAAGCGGTGAAAACATGCTCGTTTCATCGCCGCTTGTGTCTTTGCATGTGTCTGTCATGTTTCCCCCCCAGTTGGTTGAGACGTTGCGATGTTGGATGTCAACCACAGGAATATTGATCTGGCTGTGGAGTCCACCTGGTGTGATGGAAGGATTTTGATACACCATTTCAAACGGAGTTTTACCCATTGTGGTGGAGATATCCGAATGATATGCAATTTTAGCTGTTGGGAGTTCTTGTGCCCAGTTTGTCCCATGAGGTCGGCACAATGTTGGGAGAAGTTGTTTGAGCGTTTGGTTGGTCCGCTCAGTTTTGCCGTCGGCTTAGCGATGGAATGCCTTTCAATGTTGGATCCGACTGCCGTAGCAAGTCACCAGTTAGCGGCAGAAACAGCTAGTGAAACGACCATCTTTGCCGCTTGTGATGGTTCTCGGTACGCCGTGTGGCCACACGATGCTATTCAGAATCAGCCGAGCCGTTCCATCACCAGTGAAGGTGGTCGGAGTCAGAATGAAGTGAGACATTTTGGAGAACCTGTCCACAACCACAATGATTGTGTCATATCCCTCGGGTGTGAATGGTACTCTTGTGACGAATTCTATGGCGATGTCCTTCCACGGTTCGGTTGGAATGTGGAGAGGATGCAGAAGTCTGGGTGGCCGTGTGCGATGGGATTTTGATCGTTGACACGTGTCGCAGGACTTTCAGAGATTGGCCACGTCAGATTGCACATTGTCCCACCGGTAGTATTTTGCCAGGGTCTTTGGCGTCTTGTCTTCTTCAAAATGTCCACATGGACCAGTGTCGTGGCATTATTCAAGGAGCATGCGGCGGAGTTCTTCGTTTTGGGGAACGGCCACCTGGCGAGTGAATTGTCGCCACCGGTAGGGCGCATCGAACCAAAATTGTGCTTTGTCATTTCCCCTATGCTGGTCATTGCCTTGTGTGAGTAGCTGTTCAAGACACGGTTCTAGCTGCAGCTGTAGCGTTGCTGCCTCAGCCATCACATCTGGTCGATGGCTGAGTGTGTCTGCTGGGTTGGTTTTGCCTGGCCGGTTTTCAATATCGTACACGAACCTAGATTCGATGAACTCCATCCATCAGGTTTGACGTTGACTGAGGTTTGGTTGCGTCTTAAAATGTTTCAGTGCATGGTGGTCGGTGCACATAATGCATCGGCGGTATTCCAAGTAACACCCTCGTGTTTTAATTGCATGAACGACCGCCAGTATCTCCTTCTCGTGTGCGACGTAGTTGAGTTCCGGTCCGTGCAGTTTTCTTGACATGTACGTGACGGGCTTCTCTCTGTTGCCATGGTCTTTTAAAAATACTATGCCGATGACTCGATCTAAAGCGTCCGTAGCCTTAACGTTGGCTACCGTTGAGTCAGCTAAACTTAGGGCTGGTGACAAGGTCAAAGCATTCCGCAAAGCGGTGAACGCTTCTTGTTTGCTGTCTCCCCACCGCCACTCATTTTCTCTTGAAGAGAGGCGCTAACACTTGGGCGTAATCCCGTACGAAGCATCGGTAGTAATTACAGAAGCGTATAAAAACTTGAATTCCTTGCACGTTCATCGGTGTCAGCCAATCAGCGACTGCTGCCATTTTTTCTCCAGATCCAGTGATCCGTCCACCAAAAAACTTGATCAAACACTGACTGAAGTCGCACTTTGAATGTTTTCAGAAAAACATTCCTCTTTGTAAGACTTCAAGAATGTTTCAAAGATGTCCATCATGCTTCTCTGGGTTGCAGCCGTTTACCAGGATGTCGTTGAGATACATTACGATGAGATCATTGAGATACAGGCGGAAAATGTCATTTGTCGCTGCTATGAACGTCGACGTGACATTTCTAAGTTTGAACGGCATTGATGTGAACTATAAACTCCCGTAGCGGAATCAAAACACCGTCTTCTCGATGCTGGAGTCTGCCACGTGAATATGGTGATGACCGCTACGTAGGTCGATTTTGGTCAAAATATGAGCCCCTTCATGTTGGTCAAAAAGCTCGTCAGCTCGGAGAATAGGGTAACGGATCTTGATGGTAGCGTCGTTCAATGCCCTATAGTCCGCGCACACCCGTGTTTTTCCACTTTTCCTTTTCATGAGGAGTACAGGTACGACGTGCGGTGACGTGGATTGGCGAATGAGCACTTGACCGAGTATCTAGTCAAGCTCCTTTCCTGACTTGGCCAATTCTTCATTGTTCGTCCAATAGGTCCCTCGAGCTGTGGTTCTGCTATCCGGTTTGAGCTCAATGCAATGGTCGATGTCCCGTTGAGGTGGTAGGATTTTTGAGATTTTGTCGGGTAAGATTTCCACAAACCATCGGATGAGTGATGCGAACTCTTCAGGTACCATCGCGAACATTACTGATGCCGACGAGGTTGATGAGGCTGATGAGGGTGATGAGTCAGCTGCTACCATTTCCCCCATTTGCTCGAGATGTATGAGCCATGCACGAGCTCCTTGCCGTATGTAGTGTTTGGCCACGTTGAGCAGTATCGGCTGCTCAGGTTGTTTCTTTTTGGCTATTGCGGCCTCCTTTTGTTGATTCTGCCGTGAGTGCTTTCGCTTTCTTCTGTCGTCCCATGCACGGAAGTTGTCTCTTGGCGCTGTTGATTTCCACGTATACGTCTCCAAAGTTCCAATCAACCTACGGATTGTGTCGGTACAGGAAATCTTGTCCGAGGATGATTTTGTGGTCACTCATTGGACATGATGTTACATCCTTTAGATCTATCACTTGTTGTCTAAGTGGTCCTCGGAGTCTCCATATTTTTAGTCTCTCATCGGCGGTTTTTCCTCCAAGCACCCCTGGTTTGGTCTGCAAACCTAGCTTGCAAACAATGCCATTGCTTGCAAAAATCTGTGAGAAGCTCCTCCATCCAATAGCGCCAGTACCGTTCTATGACTTTAGCACCCTTGAGGTTGTACTCTTAGTAGTATCGCCGGTTGGTCGTCCTCGTACCCCTCTTTCAAATTTGCCATCTTAGAAATCCTGTGTGGCGTCGTAGGCCGTAAAGATGAGTGATCATGTAGCACAGATTGCTCCTCATAAGTAAGATTCGCGCCTTTCACACCTATCCTTTGTCGTTTCCCGACTCATCTTTCTACGACTTCCACCCTCTTTTGGCCTGTTGCTTGCTTCGATAGTTGCGTGCGATGTGCCCAACCTTTCCGCAATTGTACCATGTGTACTTATCTCTGTGGTCAACGGCTTCCAATTCTACCAGAGCCGAGGAGTCCCCGATAAGTGTGCTTGGGAGGTCGTGAGCCTTAGGATTCTTGGATCTGAGCATTGGAGTCGGCATTGTCAATCCTTTTACTGCTGCAATCATGCGCGATACGTCGTTTTGGATGCCAAAAATGGCAATCCCTCGCCGGATGTCTCATGTGAGGCCGTTGTTGTAGTAAAGACAGAGCTGTTGGGCGCGATGTCTGCTCTAGTGATGATCTCGCGCAATCCCCGTGTGTACCCTGCCATGCTGGACTACTGACGGAGACCCTAGAGCTTGTACTAAGTATCTGACATTTTGTTTTGTCGTCCAAAACGTACGAGTATCATGTTTGAAAACTCTTCTAGTTGGTTGGTGTCGTCATTGCATCTTACCAGTGCAGGTTGATTTACTCCAAGGGTAGAACGCGTACGGTCGGCGACACGAGACGAGTGTCGTTGGCCATTGATGAGGCCCCATTGTTCTCCTACTGCTGTTGGATGATCTTTACATCAGACCACTAGCTTAGTGCTGTGTCACACAAAACTGCGGCCGCGAGGTCAATCTTGTTTTGATCATCGTTGACCCCAGCAACGGTGAAATACACCTCTGAAATCGTCAGCCATATCCAAACTATTGGTCCTTTCGAGTTTGTAGGATGGAACGGTTCAAGAGTGGCCGAACAAATCTTAGGTTCACTGGAGATTTTGGTGTTTCTCTCAAAGAGAACCGCCTCTCATGCACTTGTTTTGCAAATAGCTTTCATCACGATGTTTAGCTGTAGGAGCAAACGGTTGTTGATTCCCTCGAGCATGGAGATACGATTTGCCAGTTCCTCGTTGATCTGCGCCTGTCGTCTGATGCCACCTTTCATTCCTGCTGCCATTGTCAGGGCTGTCGGTAGGAGCAGCTGGTTTCATGTCATTGGACCAGCAACCGGATTGGTCGTCGGAGTCGTAGGGTTGATCTAGCTGTCGAATAACATGCCACACCGGCGTTTGCTGCCAAAGTCGTCGAATAGGCACGTTCTGCTCCTCCATTGCCAAAGTCGTCGCCAAAGACTTGTAGCTGGTTATCGGATGTGCTCGCACACTTCACGTTGTAGTCCCGAGGTCTGAAAATTCTTGACGTGTGAGATGCCTTGACGGCTTGTGCAAGGTAGTCCTCTGCATGGGTAAAGTAGTCGGATGTCTCTCCAGCACCTCTATGCTTTTGTACCAAGTGGTATGCCAAAAGGAGTGTAGATGGTATACAGGTCAAAGTTGTGAGGCAAGACACATTTGAGAATTTGGGACACTCAAGCAATTTACAATTAACGGTGAGTTTACTTCGATGAGACGTGTTAAAATGATCGAACACATGTATACAAGTGCCGAGTTGCGAATAAGGTATAGTCGAGGTTGTTGGGTCGATTGTCGAGCGATGCGTGTGGAGTCATGTCGTGAGCGGTCAGATTCTAGAAGCTTCACCAAGAAGTCAAAGGGCTTCGAGTATCAATGATGAAGATGCGGGATGCATCTTTATGAGCATGGATATGTCTCAATGTGTCGAGAAGTTGACTAAAAGTTTGTGACACTTCTATCGATGATTCTTGAAAGTGGTCGGGGTTGTTAGAAAATACAAGAAAGTTCACCGGAAAGCGAGGGCAGTTTGTTGAATTTCCCTTGACTATCTGAGTGAAGATTGAGGTATCATCGCATGGTAGGTAGTTTTCGTAATAACAGAAATGCGCACTTTGGAAAGATTAGGATCTCGTGTACTTCTGGTACTTAACAGGAACAATAAGCCTCATTCACCCCTGCCGTGGAACAATAAGCATTATTCACCCCTACCTGGCAACAATAAGCCTGATTCACCCCTTCTATATGGATGCGGTTTTCCAGGCGTAGAAAATGAATAATTCACTCCTGTCGTTTGTCGAAAGACAGCATGTCAACATCGTATGGATGCGGCATCGACATGCTGATGCCACTGTTTTTGGCCCAAAAAATTAAAAAGTTATTTGTAAAGGGGTTTGTGATTTTTTGAAGTAGTTTGCGGGGAGTTTGCATGGGGTCTCTGAGACTCCCCATGCGTTGAAAGGGGATCTGTTGGGCCCCGCTACTATGGGGCCCGTCAGGCGCCCATGCCAAAAAGACCCTAAAAACGCCGTGTGTAGTTTGGGGATGGGTTTGTGTATGGCTTGTACGTCAAACATGGGTAAGATGTCAAACAAAGTGAAAAAGGAACAGATGGGGAATTCTTAACTCCTCATTCTTTAAGCGCCGGAGATTCCGGCCGACGGGCGTCAGCCGGAATGACCGGCGCTTGAAGACCCTCCTCCCTCACCCCTGCAGGCCCCTTTTCCACCCACTCGGTCACAACCCTCAATTGCGAGAGCCTCCATCGGCGGACAGGTGGGTGGGCTGGTCGGCTGCGGGGGGAGGAGGGATGACTGCCGGCGGTTGACAAAGTGCCGACCGGCATTTTCATCGTGTAAATCCCAACCCCCCCTTCCTTTCCCCACCCCTCAAGGCTATTGTGGTCCTCCATCACGACGGCCACGATGGAAGGCCACAATGGAGGGCCACATGTTTGATGTCACCATCCTCGAGCATTGACATGCATCCCTGTTCGAACATGGTGAAAGTGGGTGGACGAATGAGGCTTTTTGTTGCTGGACAGGGACAGATGGGGCTTATTGTTCTGGCGGATGGGCAAGTGGGACTCGTTGTTCTGATGGAGGGGCAAATGGGGCTAACTCTTCCAACTGAGGGATTACGAGGGTCACGAGTGACAAAACAGGAGGGGATCGGCATTTTCACCGCAATCCACAATGACTGGTAAACAATAGATTGGTTGTTTGGGCTATGGATCAAAGCCCAAAATTGCGAATTAGCGATAGTTTTTATGCTAATTTCAATAGTTCAATGATCCATTTCACCCTTGTTTACTCGTTCATTCATGGGCATGCCCCAGATGTTTCCTGAACCACGCTAATTTAGGAAGCATTTAGACCGGAAGTTTCCATAGCCATCGCCAAAAAACATTGCTTTCTCATCAGTGGACTTAAACTATTGCAAAATAATATATGAATCACATTGGTGATGAGTAGTTGCCTTGCTTGTTGATTCGCTGGAGGGAAAACCCATCGCGAGTCTTCTAACACCCGTCCATTTGGACTGTACATGGCTACTCCTATGAGACACAACCGTTATGGACAATCAAGTTCAATCCTTCTTCGTGACAATCCACGAGGGTTGTGTCTCAAAGGGCTACTTTTTCCCTCCTGTGGTGGTCAAGTCCGGATGGCCAGAGGCCAGTTTACTCACGATGGATTTTGCAAATGGAATCAGCAAGCAATGCTTCTATTTGATGGCAATGCGCTTTTCTTTCTTTTGTCACAATGATTTCACTAAACCATTGAGATATCGTTCTACTTTTGCTACCCTTTTCAAACACGTTATGTCAAAATGCTTCCTGATTCGGCCATTGATCTGACACGATAAGTCGTGTGATACTTTACCTCCACAACGCCACCACGAGCGCTAACTCGCGACGTTACCAACTACGGCCTAAGGATGGATTTAGGATTGAATACTCCAAATCAATGCGATCTTGACACATAAGTTCAGCCTTCTTGTGTCTCTGCTACATTTTGTATGAGAGCGTTGTCTAAATTCTGTTGTGGAGTACAAGGACGAATCCACTTTTATGTGGGGAAAGCATTGTAACAGATGGGAAGCTTGGCCCACTAGGTCAAAACTACGTTTCTTTTAGGTATCCGACCCTTACGTCATCCCATCCGTTACCCCACTGGCCATGACATGCTCAAGCCACGTGGCACACCTGGCGCTACAGATGAAATGCAGCCAGTTAGGCTCAAACGGGTCCCTGGCCCGTGAGTAGTGGACAGGTGGATTGAGTATCATAGATCATTGATTGCTGCAGATTTGGCTCATCGGGCCAGGCCTCATGTCCATCAGTTACAAGTAAAGTGTTTTAGCCAAAAATGTGCTGGTGTTTATTTACCAAAGGCCATCACATGTGCTCATAACTGGCACCATAAAGAGCACAGTTTGCAAGCTTGTGAAAAAGTTATGCGTGAGTAACTTTTCCACAATCCATATGGTGATTAGTTTTTTGGCAAACTTGTCTGAGGCAATGACATTAGCATTTGCCACCACATTATTCAAGGAAGTGGACATGAGGGTGTAACGAGTGTTATATGTGACTACTTCTGCGTTACCCACCATTTGGGCATGCGAATTATACCCTGGTCATTTATCGCACAAAATGCATTTGCTGCTTAATCCGTACAAGAATACACACTCTGCCCAGTTTTCTTGGAGTGGACGATAACATGGGCACCATGCCCACTACTGGGAAATATTTTGTGCTACACTGTTCGAAAGTGCATTGTTCTGAAAAAGTGGGTATGGACCATGTTTTCTTTTAAGTTTAATTATTTCACAAGATGTTTTATTTCATCCAAACTGCATTCTTCCTCTATGTGACCAAAATTCCAACACTTCTTCATTTAATGACAAAAAGTCATGTTTTTGGTACATGAAATACAGGTGGCGACGTTTAC
Source organism: Penium margaritaceum (assembly GCA_023375785.1). NCBI lineage: Eukaryota > Viridiplantae > Streptophyta > Zygnematophyceae > Desmidiales > Peniaceae > Penium > Penium margaritaceum. Next base: position 46,345 of record SZWC01009845.1, read on the forward strand.
GTCCACTTACGACCCTGTTTTTCTTTGTCGGAAATGGCCGCTGGTCTTTCATGTACATCACAATCACACGACTGTGGCCTTCCATGGTCACGTCGCGTTACGTGCTTGTTTACAACACAAACGAACAAAAAAACACTCAAATGGGCCGATCATCCATTGGCCTACCGACCCATCCGAGGACTGTTTTCCTCGTTTGCTACATGAAAGAGAGAAGCAGACCACGTGGATGAATGCACGGTGGATTGCATGACGGACTAACGGAAGCAGGGCCGGGAAGGTTGAACCCATCTTTTTTAGCCCGTAGCATTTTGAACAAATCAACCCAATGTCGTTAGATCGCGCGATCCTACGGTCTATGACTAATGCAACTCATAGAGAAATGAAATAGTTTTTACAATTATTTGTTAGAGGTTTATGTAATTCTCTTCGCCTGCAAGACACATTTGAAAAGAGGATGTATCCCAGGTGCGTTGGGTCGACAAAAAATTGTCAGATCTGACAATCAAACAGATTTGACATTTCTTAGACTTCTCTTGTTGTTTGATTGGACAATCCTACACCTTAGGTGCTGTTACGCAGAACATGATTTGTTCTATTCGTCAACAACCCATTCCAAAACTTTAACTGGATGTGACACACAAATGCCATTGTTTGTTATTCCAGAAACAGTACCCTCCACCCATTAATTGACAATAAGACACATACTAATCATGTACCACATCTACTTGGTCCTTGTTGAATGTCCCTCAATCGTGCACACCATGTGACGGTTGCGTGCATGAAGGAAATGCACGTGGTAGGTCGTATGGTGCATCGCACGCTGGATGAAACGGAAGCAAACCTAAGGTCATCTCAGCTTTCTTCCCTACCATGAGGTCTCCTTTGCATAGAAAAATATGTAAAAAGACAAAGAGATTGAAGAAAGAGGGATGAAGAGTTAGAGATAGTGAGATGCAAAGGATGAGAAATAATAAGCACATAGAAAGATACAATAATCATGAGAATGCAAGTCATTTTAAACTCTCGACATATGTTTCTTAATGAAAGGAAAAGTTTAGACATACAAGGACTTTCTTTTTCCTTTTTTCTCACGATGAATGCAAGCATTTATGACTTAGGTTTTCTTTTGATCTCGTCGAAGTACTTCAGTGGAGTGTTGTATTTGGTGTGTGAGGTATTGATTTTTTCTTAGTACTTGTGATTTTCACGGTGGATGTCCGGAGTATTAGTTTTATTGGGACAAATAGCTTGGATTTCCATGAAACGCAAAGTGTGACTCTCGTTCGCCCTGCACCGGCAAAAAAAAGGAAAGGCCCCATCTGAAATCATGCTCACTCCCAGCATGCATCATCGGACGAGCAAAAAAGACAAAGAGATTATTGCCCTCTTGCGATCAAGCAAGAACGCTCCACCCTACCCGGAATCACATTGGGGGTTTTGGGGTTTTGGTTTTACACGGGCTTATGTTGGGCCTCGCGATAGCGGGGCTCACCACATTCCCTTTCCTTGAATAGGGGGTCTTGAACTCCCCTCAAGCTTAAGACAAACCACCCCACTCTAGTATCACAACCCCCTCAATGAAAGGGTTCATGATACTGGTGGGGGCGCCGCATGACATGCGTGGTCGACACATGGCATGGAGCCTTGCCATGCATCTCCTTGTCTTTCCTTTGTTACTAGAGTGGTGGCAGCGATAGTAGATGGGTAGCTCGGATTTTTTCTGCTCGACGGGCAGATGAGCTTTGAAGTTACAAAAACCAGGTGTATGCGTCTTCCGTCTAGTTTTGAATATTGGCCCTCTAGTGCAATTTTGCTTTTCCTGGACATTATAAACTATTTCCTAATGAAGTGGCCATCATTTCTTTTTAGAGATTTGATTACACTACAGAATCGTAACGGAAACAGTGGGTACAAGGCAAAGGTACTCCATGTTTTCTATTATTTATTCAAGATGTGATGGTTGGCGATGGGCATTAGATTCATCCGTTCCAAAATCACGTCAGCGCCAAACTCCGACTTGACATACTTGCCTCTCCTCACAGGAGAACATAAGGACGAGCTTTTGAGAGGCAATGTATTTTCTAAACCAATTAATCTATTCATAATTTTTAAAAAGTTTTACTGCTGGCATATGACCACTGACTGTGCTTGAAGGAATTGAGACTTCATAGTCAAAGTCACAGTTTGAGCGTCGTTTGTAAAGGACAGACAACCAGCTATGGAAAAGTGGATGGCCGGAATTGTTTGGGTGTAAAGATGACCGTACAACCATCCATGCCGGCTTAAAAACTCAAACAAAGTAATGATGTTTCAGTCTTGAATGTCTCAAGAACCACACAGGCTCAAACTCTAGGGACCTTTGAGCGACCCATCAAAAGAAGATTATCATACCAATTCATCCTTGGGTCCTTTGTTGTCATCGCTTAACCTTTTCCCCTTTTGATAAGTAGTGTCCCTCTGATACATGGAGTAAACATGTGTACAAAAGGATTCATAAGGATACACAATGCATTTGCCCATCTTTTGGTTGCTATGTTTCCCATAGGGGTTGTTTTCTACGTGGTACTCCTCTCGTAACTCGTGGTTTGGACAACTGACCTTTTTTGTGTGTTCTTGGCCACGAGAAGGACACCTGAGCCATGCTGGCCACTTGTGGGCTGGTTGGTTGTCATCCATGTTCTTATCAAAAGAAAGCTAGGACTTCGATCAGGTTTTGTTGGAGACACAAACTTCACAGCATGTGGAGCTCCCCATGAAACAAAGTGCTCACAAATTTAAGAATGGTATCACTTGTGTGGTCACCATTTGGATTTACTCGTGTGGCCTTGCAACGAACACTTATGAGTCGTGCTATGTGATCTCAATGTAAAAACATATGGTTCCAACCAGTTTTTCTATCAATCTCGCATGTTTTACAACATAAAAACTCCATAAAAGAAATACTCCATTGAATACAAGAACAGTTTAAGATCATTGTTGAGAACGCATGATTTGTCTTATGCATAGGAGAATGTACCAAATAAAACGTAGATTCCCTTCTAAGGAGAGCCATGTTGGAACATCCACGTGAATAACACATCTATGGGAAGAAAAATGGAACATTAATGGTTGAAAGCACACTTGGACACAAGGTTAGGAACACAATGAAAGTTGATAGATAAAAACATGTGAATGAAACATACGTTACATGTGGATGTGTACATAGATCCCAATGCACACAGCAAAATCTTAATCTAAGTCTAGAAACCAAACTTGTAGTAGTAATAGTTGTTGTAGTTGTACAAGTTGGGTAATGCACCAATTGATGGAAATAGGACTTGGATGTAGCTCAACCACAGGGCGACCACCCTGGAAGCCTTCTCAGTGATGACATACTCAGTACACTTTACAAAAGTCAAGTGCTGGAGGCAGCACTTGGAGAGCTAGATGGATAAACTTGGAGTGAATTCCGGAGTGCCTGATGGTAGACTGCTTGTGTTGAGAAACTGAAGGCATGTTTAAGCAAGTGAACTGGCCACCATTAAACAGTTGCAGTAGACTTTCTTAGATGCTCCCTTCTCTGAAATGGAGTTACATAACTACCTGGGTGTTTCCATAACCACAAAGGTCAGCTGAAGGGTCACTTGGTAGTTGTAGGATCACTTGGAAGGAGAAGTTTCATTAGAAGTTGAAGGGTCAGTGGAAGCTGAAGGGTCACTAGCAGCTGAAGGGCCACTAGAGGTTGAATATGCACTGACAGCTGAAGGGTCGCTGGCTATTTGAGAGATGGCCAGTGCCAAGTAACCTCTCACTTATGAAGATATGAACCAAGTGACTTGGAGAAAATTCCCAAGGGATTCTACAACGCATAGAAGAGGATTTAAGTATGATTTGGCTGCTAAAACTGGTATCTATCAATACCCCACCTCTGTTTAAGATGGCCAAGCAGGTTAGAGGCAAGGAGAATACGTGATGGGAATTTTGAGTGGTGAAGACGGTGTTTTTTCCATGTTTGGCTGAGGTGGAAGATGAGTTGGAGGAGGTGCAGAGGATTGTCCAATTGAACCGGGAGATGATGTAGCCCATAACATTTTTACTGCGCATGGTGGAGGGATTTCCTACTCAACAAAGCATCTAATGGTTGTGGTGTTGGGGTTATGAGATTCCTTTGAAGATTAACCTTGTTGCTTGATGATGACAGAGTTGTTGAATCGTTTGATACAAAGAACGCCTTGATTGGGATGAACGAGCTATCGGGCACTGCTACTACTATTGGTGAAAGGAACCGTGCGGCCGTTTTAGAGGACTTTGCTATAGCAGTGATCCCCCCCCCCCTTCTTAGACTTT
>SZWC01009845.1:58263-96898 GCA_023375785.1 Penium margaritaceum
CATTCGAGATGTTGTACAGTAACTCACTAGAGTGTAGGAGCAAAAAAGTCCTTCCAAGAATCCGGGTGAATCTTGTAGCAATGAGGCAAGCCTTAAACTTGTCAAGGCTAATGTCTACTTTTTTCTTCATACAAAATGCCCATTTGACACAACCTCTTTTCTGTCCTTGGGGGGATTTGACAAGCTCCAAAGTGCCTTGGCTGATAAGGCTTTTGTATTCTACATCAAGTGCCTGTCTCGAAGTTTTTTTTTTACCCCTAAAAGGGCTTCATTGATGTTGGAAGATTATAGGGGTAGAGCTCTTGTCATTGTGAGTATCGTCCTCTTGATGGATGGTGGATGCTGTGAGATATATTGGTGTTGCTATGTCGATGTTTTTGAGTTATTTCAAGAGGTTTTAGAAGTATCTAGAGTCCTTGTTTTGTTGGTCAGTGGATGGCACCTTGAGACCTTTCCTCGTAACTCCTGTCATTGATCTCCTCAACCAGAAGAGTCATATGTGGCTAGTTGCAATGACTATGAGGCAATGGCCATCACCTTCCATCATGAAGTGTTCTTCCGCCTTCACTATCTCATCATGCAGCTACTGCAACTTTGATTTGGTGAGTTCCACCTTTTCCATCTGTACCAAGAGATATTGTTCGTGCAGATCTGTTGTTGCTGAAATTCCTACCTTTGTTTTTTTACAGGTCTTGTAAGTGAGATTCTTGTTGAAGACAGCACCACGACTGTTGATGCAGCGTCGCATTGAGATGTCACAGAAGAGCCAAGCCTTTTGGTTGTCTCTGTGGCCGATATAGATTCTCTAGACGACGTTGTCCTCCAATCTATCCCGTCGCTGTTTGAAGATATGGAAGAGAGACATGTAGCCAAATGTTTAAAGGCTATTGTCGTCAGGCTTCTTGTTGTGCCACAGTGCATACGGAGTTGTTGCAGTTGGAAGGCTGGCTGTGGACTATCAATTTGTAACCCACGTTGCTTGCTGGGGTTTTGTTGGCCGCCAAAAGTCTTGGATTTGTGCTGAGAGCAGCATGGCCTTGAACATCTCCTTGAGAGTACGGTTGTAGCATTTGGCCACTTCATTTTGCTGCGGGGTGTGAGGTGCTGACTTTTGTTGTTTGATTTTGTGCTAATGAGAAAAGCGACAAAGCCATTGCTGGTAGATTTTCCAGCATTGCGTGAACATAGAATCTATAGCTTTGTTATAACATCTCATTCAACTTGTGGGAACCACTTGCGGAATGTTTCTAGGAATACGTCCCAGCTGACGAGTGGATGTGTCCAAATGTACTCTGTGGCATCGTCCAAGAACACCAAAACATACTTATGTCCAGAGGTAGATTCCTTAACAGCCCATAGATGTCTATGTGGACCAAGTGTAGCTTCTCTAAGATGTCAGTTTTTGTTTCCAAGGGAAGGATTGATGTGCCAGCTTTGATTTCATGCAAGGCTCACAAGGATGTCCTTGGTCACCTTTGGCAATGGTTTGTCCATTCACGAGGTTTTTTGGAAAGCTGTCTTTGAATCTGTTGGTCATTAACATGTCCAAGTCGGAGATGCCGGCATTTTGGTGTTGCTGACTTTTGTGGAGACACGCTGATGACAGTTGAGACCAGCTGATGCACATCATGAGGGTGAACTTGAAGTTTTATCATTCCATTGTTCTACATTTCATCTCTTGCGATTAATTCTCTTGTGGTTGTGCTAACGTCCACATGCATGTCTTTTGTGGTGAAGTGCAGTCCTTTCATCATCAACTTTTCCATGGAAATGAAGACGTCTAAGATGGCAAGGATGTATGGGACATCGTTGATGGTGACGTGGATTCTGTTGTGAGCCCGAGCCTTGAGATCTCCAATGCCGTTGATGGTTGGTTTTGCCATGCTTTCCACCGTGACCTTGGAGATTTTTTATGGATTTTGAGGTTGTGCAGAGTGCTGGGATCATCAATGATGTGTTTGTTGATGCCGTTGTCCAAGGTAAGGATGTCTGGATGTTGTAATAGCTGCTTCTTCTCTGAGGGAAAGAGGTTGGCACAGCAATAGAAGTCGTATTCCTGTTCCACGTCATCCAATGTTTCCTTTTTATGATTGGGGTAGTCTTCGTCCTTATCCTTCTTGTCTTGCTTTTAATCCTTTCTTAAGATGCGAAGAGCTTGTTGTTGTCAGGTAGGTTCTCATTGTTTTCATTGTACTAGTCTTGACATTTTGGCGCCGTCTCTTTCTTGTTGATGTCACTTTCGCATATGGCACTCCTTCTCAATCTGCCCCTTTTTGCTAAAAAATAGACAAGTGATTACAAGAAGTTGCCTGGAGTTTTGGGGAACTGAGCGAATGGTGGCGATGTTTGGTGATACGCGTTGAAATGTTGATGAGGACATTCTAGCTTGGCTTGATGCTCTAGGAGATGAGTTGGAGGCCGAGTATGAGTTGTCGTTCACTTCTGAGGACATCTTAGAGCCATGGTGAGCAATAATGACGAGTAATGCTGTTCAAGTTGCATTTCACATTGTTCTTGAAGAAGCATTGTACAGACAGAGTTTTCACAAAGAAGATGAGGCTGGGTGTAGCAAAGAATGCACTTCACATCTCTCCATTTGTCACCAAGGCCATTCATGATATAGGATACAAAGAGGGCTTTTGGAAGAGGTGAGCATGTAACAACAACCAGGTCACAAACATCCGTTGCTCTGTTGATATAGAGTTTGACATTGGCATTGAGCTGTTTGGTGGGGATGTGGGAAGGATATAATGTTTATGGGTGGAGACGTTGGCCTGGTACTGTATTGTGAGGTATTACCATGAGTAGGTGGATTTGGTTGTCTTTGTACACGTGAAGGACTTGCTCGATATGTGGTAACAATCCCCTGAGGAGAGCTAAGTATGCAATGAAGCTATAGTGTTTGAACTGTTCAAGGATGTCTTGTGGACTCCCTGGGATAGGAGGTTTGCACTAGCCATTGAAGAACTACCACAGCTTGTGTGGACGGGTTGTTGCTTCAAAATCAGAAGCCTAGCGAGATAATCTATTGTCATTGAACGTCCTTGTGCTAATCTTGTATACTTCTAGGGCATTGGAGATGGCTGGCATCCTAACCAGGTTTGGAGAGTAGACTGGCGGAGGCAAGGGGTGTACTCCTTCGCCAACTGCAAACGGGCTGAATACTATGGGCTGAGCTGCTACAAGATGGGCTACTATAGGATGAGGTACTACAAGATGAGCTGTTGGAGCTAAATTGGGGTTTGATGGATTTGCTCCTTCTGCATATTGTTGCATCAGGTGATTGAAAAGAGTCTGAGCTTCTTGTTGAGCCTGAGAGATCATCTCTTGCACCTACTTCCTTGTTGTAGTCAATTTCTCTTTGGCTTGTTGGCGTCAGAGACTCTCTTGCTCCGTGCCCATGTCTGCTTTTTACTTCTTATGGTTGAATTTGTCATGAAGTTGGGTAGTGTGAGCCTCAAACTCCAACAAAGAAGTTAGATTTGCTCAGCATACTGGGTGGTGAGTGAAGAGATCTTTGCCTGCTGCTGCTCTTGACCATGTTGCATTCTTTGAATGAATGCCTACTATTATGGATGTGATGAGCCTTCCACTCCATCCATAACAATTGTGTTTTTTGTTTCTGCCGTTGCTAGCCACTGGCCGTCACCCTGCTCTGATACCATGTGAAGAAAAGTGGAACATTCGTGGGTGAAAGCACACTTGGACACAAGGTTTGGCACACATTGTAAGTTAATGTATGTAAACATGCAAAGGAAACATACATCACATATGGATATGAACATAGATCCCTATGCGCTTACGAGGCTCTCATTCTATGTCAGAAAACTAGACTCAGTGCAATAGTAGTTGTTGCAGCTATTCAAGTGGAGTAGCCCACCACTTGTTGGATAAAAGCCTTCGATGTAGCTGAACTACAGGGCGACCGCCCTGGATGCCGTCTCACATAGGAACCTGAGTGATGACGTACTCTCTACACTGTCCAAAGTCCAAGTACTGGAGGTACCACTTAAAGAGCTCGATGGATGAGCTTGGAGTGATCTCTGGAGTGAGTTGTGGTAGACTGTTTGTGTTGAGAAATTGAAGGCATGTTTGACAGAGTGAACTCGCCAGCCTTAAGTATGTATAGTAAAACTTCTCAGATGTTCCTGTCCAGGGAGTTGTAGGGAGTTACTGTCAGGATGAGATCCGCGTGGTGCGGTCCCGACGTTTGTCTGATCGCCTCTAGTGGTTCACGTCTACTGTTTTGGGCGAATCTGAGACTGAGCGTGAGCTTTCTGGTCGCCTCACGCTATGTGAGCAGGAGTTTAGAGACAGTCAGTTTGCGAAGGGAATAACGTCGTTTTGCGTTAGTTTTTGAACATAGACATGATCACCACATTTATATGGATAGTCATGAGCTTTCCGACGCACCAAACCGCGCGCAATTCAGCCAAGCGTAGCTCAAGTTATGCTTGTCAAAGCGCAGGTCTCACCCACCACAGAAGCCTGACGCCGCCACTCGCCGTGGCGCCTTCGTTCACGTGCGAAGCGCCTTTCCCAAGGCGCATACCCCATTGCACATGGTGTGGGGATCTCCTGCACTGTTTCCACGCACCCTACCCGCTTTTGGGTCGTGTTTGGTGATGGGGTGTGACGAAGTTCGAAACCTGTCCGTGGACCTGCAGTCAGAATTTTGACCTGAAGTCCCCGAGAAACAAAACGTACTATTGAGTTTTGGACGCCGAGCCAGGATTTTGGCTAAGTCCCTCAGTAACAACCTGCACTACTGGATCCGGTGGATGATCCACATGATCAGGCGGATCATCCACCGGACGCCTCGGCAGGCCTATCGGAGCATTTTCTCCACATGGTATTTTTGTTACTCGGTCCGGTCGATTATCGACCGGATTTCGAGTCGCAGCCGGCTCCCAGAGCCGCTGCGCATACCCCAACTTTGGAAAGCCATATCTCCCTCGATACTTGTCCGATTCCGGCAAAACAACTTCCACCGGATTTAGCGACTCGTCAAATTTTAGGGGGTAATCCTCCATTTTAGGATCCGAGCAAACATCGAGTCGCCAGATCCGCCGGAGCGGAGTTTCCATTTTCTGGCGGCTCGTCAGCGCCTCCCAACGCCGCACTTGGGCATGCGGAGGGGCAGTTTTCAACAGTTACATAACTAACTGGGTGGGTACATAACCACCAAGGACAGCTTGAGGGTCACTTGGCCGTTGTAGGATCACCTGGAAGGTGAAGGGTCACTAGAAGCTGAAGGGTCATGAGAACATTAAGGGTCACTAGCAGTCTAAGGTCACCTAGAGGTTGAACATGCACTGGCAGCTGAAGAGTCACTGGCCAATTGAGAGATGTCCAGTGACAGCTAACCTTTTACTTGTGAAATGTGAACCAAGTGACTTGGAGAAATCTCCCGAATGATGTTATGGCATATGTAAGAGGATTTAAGTGGAACCTGGCCGCTGAAACTGGTATTTGTCAACATACATGACTCTTTGATGCTCCATTGTTACATTCATGGTGTTGAAGTACATGTATAGTGTAGCATAAACATGTGTGGGAATCATTCTTTGTTTCTTTGCAAAGAAGGAGCATCAGAAATAGATTCAGGTGGCATGTGATCACTCTCTTGACACATCTACATGTGCATGTAAAAACACATGCACATACACACACGCACACACAAGTGCACAAAAATACACATACACATGTAAATTTTACATAATGATACGGGTGGTTTGCTCATGACCTTGCCGCTTGGCTTAGAATTCCATAACTTAGTCTTCTACTCATTATCTTTGGTGTGTTCCATGCTGATCATCGAAAAACACTTATTCCAAAACGTTTAGTATTCATCAACCCCAATTCCTTGAATCCTCTTCTACTATGCTCCCCATACCTGTGACTCGTCCATAACCTGTCCGAGATAACAGTTGGTATGAGAGCACAACAGCACTCAATGGTTGCTGGAGCATAAACTAGAAGACAACAACCTTACACAATTATTTAGCCTTTTCCAGCGTTCAAGAATTTGTAGACCTTGCGACAGCAATTGTGAAGGAAACAAGAGCACCTGACAATGAGTAGCAGTAGTTGACAGAGACCCCAATGATTAGCACCACACGGTTAACGATGCTTTCCGAGAAAACCAAGCAGTTGAAACAACTTGTGCGGAGAATAGTGTAGCAACGAAAGCCCTAACAGCCAACATAGTGTCGGATCCCTTGGGCTCGTTAAAACCTTTTACTTCGCCATTATCCACGTGAGCTACACCTGACACAATGAGATGCATCAGTTGATATGCTCCCATTAACAAAGACCTTTATGGGAAGTTTTCAGGACTTAAGAGACGCAACATCCATCTACTCCAACAACTGAACATGGTGACGGAGGAGCTTGAAAACATGCTCACGCAGAAAGTAGCACTCATTGAGAGAAACATCAAACTCTTAAAGAGGCCATGTATTCAGCCAGAATTTCCTCAGCCGTTTCATCATGTGAACTCCAAGGGACCAATATTTTGGGTGTAACAGAAAAGTCAAGATGTGTGTTTTACCTCTATAGGGGTTAGCAACAACAAGAAGAAGATTGACCTTGTGGCCTCGCTTTTGTGTGACACAGCTTTGTGTTGGTGGTCCAATCTAGAGTCCATCCAAATGCAACACAAGATCAACACAGCTGGATCAACAACTCACACAACCACTCTCACCTCTTGAGCTGATCAATGTGACGCGGCATGATACGCTGACTCCACCAGAGAACTTGATGAACTTTGTGTGTGCGATACTTACATGCTTTGGAAAAATCAAGAGAAAATCTGATGCATGGTATAAGCTTCAACGCTTGTGTCAATATTCTAGCATGATAGATACATGCAACATTTCCACAAATCATCATCAACAGTGACCTTGCCCCTAAAGAAATCCGTACCTACTACAATAGCCTCGAGTGCAATGTCAGGCTATAGTTTTTCATATCAAAAATATAATACGACCTTACATAAACAATCACAATAGCTGACTGTATCGACAATGCTGACTTAGATGATNACATGGTATTGGAACCTAGGTTTGTAAGCCAGAATGGGGGTGTTTGAAGGATGTACCATTGATTGGTGACTACAGGTCCATCAGCTTTGCAAGTCACTCAACTTGCAAACTAGAGATGTGCACAATGTAACGATCTATAGGACTTGCCTACTTAGTGACCACAAACTCATGCTCGTGCGATATTGTCTGTACCAACACAATCCATAGGAAATTCGGAGCAGGATGACATTCTACATCAACATTAATGGAAAAAAACAACACATGCCTTTGATCGAGTGACCCACAATGCAACAACGGTTATGGGAACCAACAAAGTGGAAGCACCATGTCAATATTAGAAAAATATGGAAGGCTGCATCTAGACTGGAATCTGGAAGGGCCGGGTGCGGACGTTGGAATTGAAGATGTTTGTAAGCATTTGTGAATCACATGGAGGGGTACATGAAGAGTTACCTAAACTAGCTACAGGGATGTGACCACAAATGAAGACTTCTGGATCCATGAAGTGCCCTCCTTGGATGACTTGAGACTAGTTATGAAGACCAGGCCTGGAGCGGACTGCTTGTAGAGCCACTAGTTTGACCTGAAGAAGGCACAAGCCTTCGTAGGAGGTGCGCCCTAAGACACTAGCTTGTGGTGTCAAAGACCTAGGATAACATGCACAGACTCTGGACGCAAATAAAACGATGCAAAGGAATGTGAAGGCATGTTATACTAAGTGATCTGAGGCCCTTTATAAAGGGCTAGAGGCATTCTTGTTAGAAGTCATAGGTAGTTGCATAGCCACCTGAGTGGTTACATAACCATCCAGGCAAACTGAAGGGTCGCCTAGATGATGATGGGTCACTAGCTCTTGAAAGTTCACGAGGAGGTTGTCGGAGGTTATCGTAATAGATTGAGTGACGACCCTCCAACTGGAAGCTGAAGACAAAGATCCGAATATCACCTCCCTCCATTCTAGGGGGCAAATTTTCAGTCCCTCCAAAGTAGATAAAATGCACCATAAGATGCATTTTAGCGAAATCCGGCTATGATCAATGGATACTTCTGAACACTACGCAAGAGGATGCAGCGGTCGCAAACCGTCATCCAATGTCACAGGATGTGACCAGGCAAAATCTATGACATAGAGCACAGGAGTGGCTTGTCCACGAGGGAACACAATAAGGGAGGGAGATTACACCAGTGGACATAACAACATTTGCCTCGGCATCTGACAAGTTTGCAATCATTCCAAAGGAGTTTGCGTCCCTCGTCAGGGAGTTTGAATGTGTTTTTACCGATGAAATGACTATATGATTACCTTCATAATGCATAATCCATTACCACATAGATCTTATGTTAGGTAAAAGACCTTTCAGATATGCAGCCACGAGCCATGCGAGCTAAAAATGGAGCTATGCTATACGAGATGTTCGATCAGTGGCTTATGAGACCAGCTACATCACCCTATGCATCACATGTGATTTTGTGACAACAAATACAGGCAATACGCAGATGTGCATGGATTACAGGGTGTTGAAATAATTCACCATGTAGATTGTTGTCCTTTGGAAGAAAATCAACCCATTTACCACCTTGTGGGGGGTGTTAGTCAAAATCAACCTATGCATCGGCTATTACCACAGCTGCATATCCAAGAAGGACGTATAGAAGACGATGTTGTGCACTCACAATGGAAACTACAAGTTCACGGTCATTCCGTTCGTACTCACGATTGCCCCCATTATAACCATGGCAACGATGAACAACATTTTTTTGCCATACCTCGATGACTTTGCGGTCATGTCTCTCGACAATATCCTTGTGTATACCTGCACCCTGGACGGGCACAGTGGTCATTCATTAAATATTATTGGTATTATTCAAATAGAAAAAAGCTGCAAAAATCCCTGGTAGTGCCACTTTGAACACTATTTCATCCAGTCGTATAGCCACATTTTTTGCGATGGATGAATGTCCATGGACCCAAATTAGGTGGAAGCGCTTTGCTAGTTAGATGCTAACAAAATCTTATATCTTATAGATTTTGTCTTTAATCTAAAGTTAATGCATTGGGCTTGTAAAGGACTACGCCTGGATTTCAACAGCTCCCTTTATTCTCACTCGTATTGCTATGTTATGGATTCGAGGGAAGGTTGAAAAAAATAATTAAACTCTTTGAAAAAGTGCTCTAACCTCGGCACAACCCCAATAACTTGTGAATCCCACGATGGACTTTGTTGTGGCCAACGACACATTTGATATAGGAATCGGAGGCATCCTCCTCCGAGACAACATCAATGGCAAGCAACCGATCGCATGTATGACAAAAAAACGATACAAAACGGAACTTAACCATACAATACGCAAGAAAGAGATGTTAATGGACATGTACACATTCAAGACGTGGCGGCGGTATCTATGATACCGACGATGTATTGTACGCACTGACCACCAGGTACTCAGTTACTTGGAGACTCACCTAAGTTAATGCTGTAAAAAACTCAATGGATGGAGTTCCTAGGACCCACCTTCGACTACGACCTCTAGTGCTGACCTGGAAAAACAAATCCAACAGATGCTATGAGTTGGCAACTAGAATTCATGGCTGTTATTAACACGCAACTCGTGGAACGGGACCGATACCTCACAATATCGTTTGTGATAGATTGAAAGAAGTTTTGGGATACAAAGAAACCAAGACTGGGTCTGATGATCCCAAATTGTGAAGATAGCTCATTCACCAAGTCATCATACCACAAAACGAGGACTTACGATGGATGCTACTGGATTCCACAATACCGGACCGGGTGGACACTTTGGCACGATGAAGACACTAAAGAAGCTAACAAAGTACTGCTTGTGGGGCCGAACACAAACCAATGTGGGGGAATCCTGTAGAACGTGGGACTAAAGAAGCTAACAAAGTACTGCTTCTCCAACAAGGCCATGCGTTGACATCGGCATGGATTTTGTGATAGGGGAGCCTGTCATTCTGGAAGGATATGGTGCCATCGTCTTGGTGGTGGAGAGATGTTTTCCAAAATGTCACACTCTATCTCAAGGACGACCATCATTAGCGTAAGAGGGGCAACTTGGATGGTTCTCATCAAATTGTGTGGCTATAGAGTGCCACATCTCATCATCGACAACAGAGGAAGCCGCATCACTAGCCATTTTCTCACACACTGTGATGATGCATTATGGTAGACAAATCTAGTTATCAATGCATCCCATTCTCAAACAGAATGGCAGGCTGAGCGGATGAATTAGATACTCGAATAAAGAAATGTCTTATTGTTGAACTTGCATATTTCCCGATGATATTCACCACAATGGGTAGCATTCCGTTGAGACTTCTACAACACCTGGCAAGAAGCACGCCAAACACTCCTGAAGACAAAACCAGCTATGAAGCAAACAACAAGCTGATGTCGCAACAATGACATACATAGCAATGAAAACCACATCTTGTTCATCTCAACGAACATCAAGTGGATAAGATTTCGCTAATCTCAAACCCCAGTGGTTAGGCATGTTAGAGGTTAGGCTAATGGAAACCTCGGTTTTTATTAGCCTAACTACCAAGCGGCATGGTGATCCACTTGGTCTTCTACGCTAGCAAGCTCAAGCATTGCTATGAGCATATTAAGCACTTTGCTAGCAGGAAAGCCGTTCTCCCACCTCCAATCCAAGTGGACAAAGATACGAAGTATGTGATCAAGGACATCACTGGACACAAATGCCATGGAAAACTGATAGAGTACCTGGAAAATTGGCATAGCTATGATGCCGTGCACAACAATCGGGAGCCATATGTTGGTCTCCTATCGCCGTTTGATGGTCTTTGGACCGCACCAGCAGCTTAAAGCCATGTCACACAAAAGGGAGGACGGGATATAAATGTTCTTCCCGTTGTTGTGGACCCTAACAACAATTGACTTCACCTCCATTCCAACTCATCAGCCACACCTTGACCATTGGTGCCTTGGAGTTCACACAATAGAACGGCTCGCGTAGTGCCGGTCGAATCGGGGGCTCAATTGAGAGGTGTATTTTTTTCTTGACGAACATTGTTTTGCGTGCACAAGAAGTCCGAAGCTCCTCCATTGCCATGTTGAGTTGTTGGAGTAGATGGGTCTTTGAACTCTTGAGTCCCGACATTTTTGGTGCATATCTTCATTGATTCCCGATTGTAGGTCGGTGCCTTCCATCGTGACAGGTGTCGACTAGTCGGGCAGCGGCTGAGGCGAAAGGTTTGCCGAGCTTGACGGGTCCATCACTTGGTTGGCCGTCGGGTTCATCAATGCTGAACCATTAGCCGCGAAGGTTGTTGTTCATTAGTTTCTTCGGAGTGTGTCAGTGTTTGCGTGCTGTGTACTCTCCATCGCTAGAGTATTCATTGGAGACTACTGCTCGTTGCCGGTTGTGTTTGCTCCATTAACCTCCTTTTTTGCAACATCTGTGATCTTCCGAGCGATGGGGATGCGACAAAGACTCGTGCGAGGCTGTCACCTAGTGGTTAATGCATAGTTGCCCCTTCAGTGCCACTATGCTCTCATACCAAATTTTATATCAAGAGAAGTGTAGATGGTTACGAGGGAAGAGGTGTGGAACAATACATGATTTGAGAAGTTGGGAAAAATGGATAGTTTGCATGGAGCAGTAAGTGTCTTTCGTTGACAACTGTCAAGTGATTCAAGCACATACATCAAGTCCGAAGAATGGAATTGAGACACATGTCAGTCCTTCAGCACTCAAGCCAAGCGATGAGTTTAGGGTTGCGCCATGAGTGGCAATTTTGAGAAGTTGCATCAAGGAGCCAGAGGTGAGGCTCTGAGAATATTGAGGTGCATCCTTTAAAGATCCAGCCTCTTCAAGATGTCGATGAAAAAGCTACCGAAACATCGACATAGTTTACGATGCTACTATCGACCACTATGGTAAGCGGTTGAAGTAGTCAAATTGTTCTGCAACGGGACACTAGAGATCGACGCAGGTGGCCAAAATGCCCTCGGTCGATCGATGTAAGAATCTCGAAGTCGTGCGATGGGCCAGGAATGTAAAAACAGAAATGCCCACTTGCTGAGTTATGGGACTCTGGTACGTAATAGTTTGACACTTGTAGTCCATGTACACTTGCTGCTAAATGGGAACGATCGAATTGTCCCAGCTCCATGAATGGTATTCCGCTTTGCACCTCTCTCGTGAGTCACACGCTCTTGTTTGCGTAACATCGATGCCCCCTCTTATGTAAAAGTCACCTTAAAATCCTAAGGATCAGACGAGTATTGGTTTTATGCATATCCAGTCTAGAAATTTGCTTTTGAATAATGAATCTCTTGAATGTATTCTGTTTTAATTCCTTGAAAACCATGTCTCGTGTAGGTTCTATTCTTGTTTATATGGAGCACTTTAAAGGTGGAACGAGGTTGGAATGTTTGGAATTTGAGCGAGGTGAGAATCGGGAGAGTGACAATATGTCTTGAGAATTCTCGCTAAGTACAGGCATATCCATGTTTCACAAAACAAAACACGCCAAATTCAAGTTCAGAACTGTGTTGGACCTAGGTAACTCGACGAAGTGTTCCTTATTATTGACCACTCGTGCGAAGTGACAGGCCTTCCTCTGAGTCCATGCCTTCCTCCAACCTGAAAATCTGGACAAGCGAAGGCTCCTATCTGACTGAGGTTCCTTCCGGATTACTCCTACCAGACAGGTTTCACCAGCAGACCTGGCGCAATGTTAAGTCTACTCGTTGATGTTGCCACTCGTAGAAGAATTATTAGAATTTCTTTTGCTGCGTTAGCCATTTCCCCTTTGCACAAAATTTATTCGGAAGATTTTGAGCCGCCGCAACCGATGTACCTGCTTGTTGATTGATGGGTATACGACTGAGGTAGGGCCTTGAGGTTCTTTCACGGTGCAATCTCCCAGCCCCTCCAGGCTTGGACATATCTTGTTTTGCAAAGGTTTCGTTTAAAACAATGTCGTTAACATCGTTGATTCCTAGAAGGTGATTTTTGCAAGGTTGGTTATTCGCATGATTTATGTTGTTCGAATTTGCCATCAACCACTGTGTGAACGCACGGACATAACATTTAGGTGGGAGTAGGATGTGCTCCACACTTGTTGGCGGATCAAAACATGCTTCATCCCTGGCCGTCACATAGACAAAAATGAATACTTTTTGGGCAACGCTCGCTAAGAATATGCTCCTCATTTGTCACCTTGTGTTGTGGCAAGATGTCAAGTGGTCGGCGTGGATGTATTTGCCCTTTGGACTTAATGAAGACTATGTCCAGCGAGCATGAAAAAAACAACGCTATATCCAAATCAACACGCTATTTGGGCGCCATACTCCATCTAGCTGGAACATGTTGACATCGTCAGACATCAAGGAAAAATCACAAACTCCTCTAAAGAGGTTAGTGCCTTTTCTCAGAAAGGTTTGCGAGGGGTTTGACGGGGGGGTGTTGTGATTTGTGACGTTCCTGTCGACCTCTACAGTTTGCTATGACCACTCGGCCGTGTCCATGCTCGTGCAGATCCCTGATGCGGACCCAGGTGGCACCAGGCCGTTGTCTGGTGGTGGACTACCTGCTCAAAGCTGATTGACGGTTGCCCCAAGGTCCTAGATGCTGTCTGGGACCTTTTGTAGTTTTTCTACAGCTTCTAGGATTTTATCAGTGGGCTGGCCGTTTGCCCGATTTGCATGTCTTTGCATTGTGTGTCCACCATTTGTTGCCAGATGCATGCATGTAACCAATCGTAGCGTCCGGCTTGAGATTCTTCATGTGTAGGTTCAGACGGCGCAGCGTTCTGACTTGTCTGTCCTTAGTTACGGCCAAAACAGTGGTTTTGGGCCAGTTTTAGGACAGACCTTGCAGTGCCGCGTGCGACACCCGCCGTGCGCCGCGGTAGGTACTTATGCCATGGACCTATCATTTGTCATTTCTCTCTACAAATGATATTCAAGCATTCTGACACTTTGTCGTGTGTCCCCTAGCCAGACCCTTGCCGTTGTGTGCACGACATGTGACCGTCGTCACCGTCTGACCACACACTGACGCCTAGTCAGCAGCAATCTTGCTAGGAAGCTTCCACGCATTTTCTCATGGTATCAGAGCAGCGAGACCCCTCTCACTAAGCTACGACGTTGAGACGTAGCACAGGCAGCAGCATTGAGAGTCACCGCCGCCGCCGTATCTTGGGACTCATTGCAGGCATTTTCAACGACGTCATCACTTAGTTTGCACCACTACATCGGGTGAGCTACGGGATTTACTAGCTCCACCAGCAGCAGTAGTAGCAGCAGCACCACCCCCACCACCAGATGGCAGCAGCAACGTGTCTGGCTGCCAGCCTGTACAGAAAAAAAGAAAGAAAAAGAGGAGTAGCAGCTCGCAGCAACAGCTTCCGGTGGGGGCCGCAAGCACTCACAGCACGCAACGGCGGCAGCATCTCCCAACAGCGGCGGCATTAGCAACCGCGAGCATCAACAACAATGTAGCAGCAACAACAGAAGTAGTAGCAGCACAGCAACAGCATTGCAGTTGTTGCAAGGTTTGTAGCGCAGCAGCAGCAGTGGAAGCAGCAGTAGTGCAGTAGTAGCATTGCAGCAGCGCAGCAATAACATTACAGATGCTACACTGTTTCTACTACGCAGAAACTGTGCAACTCCTGCGCAGCCATGAGCAAGGGGTGACGAGGTCACGCTCACCGGTCACGCAAGTTTGTGTAACATTAAAAAAACGCTGGCGTAAAAAAAAGCTAGCGAAGAAACGCTAACGTGTTTTCGCTAGCGTAAGAAATGCTGATGTCATCATCGGCTGTGCTAACGTCAGCAATTTTGGGGTCAAAGTGTCAATTTGTATGATAGTTTAAACTCCTTGAGAAACACTGTCAGTTTCTCGTTCTTAGCATTTCTTACGTTCCGCCCTATAGTGAGCGTTGACATGGCTCTAACCGGTGACAAGAGTAAAGGACCACCAGATCATTCTTCCTCCTCCTCCGGGGTCATGAGCCCACGCTCATAGGCCATTGCGGACCTACGGAGTCAGGATGATGAGATGTGTCACCTACAGTAGCAGCAGACCGACGCCATCCGCACGCTCATTGATCTTCTTTGGAGTCAGTCCATGGCCCCACAGCACACCTCCGGGGGAGTCAGCGGTGTCACATCTTTTGCACAGCAATCAGCATCTACACCGAGGAGAGCGGCAGGACAGGACCCGCCACTCTTGATCCTTTGGAGGAGGAACCTGATATGCCTGGTATGGATGATGACACTCTTGAGAGGAAGATTCGCGTACTTCAAGAGCGTCTTTGCCAGTTACAAACGTGTTCCATTTCCTTGTTCCCGGAGATCCGATCTTTGCGTGAGACCCATCTCGGCAACTTCCTTCGTCCCAATGTCTTCCCCATCCCTCGTCTTTCCCATCGCGTGGCTGCTCTCCCTACGGAGTGGCAACCTAAGGACTTTGAGACATCGTCCCCACAATATGTGAGCGAGGATGGCTTTGACTGCTGGGAGAACCTCTTCCACGTCTCGGCCGCTTTAGACGGGGTTTGGCCCTACTACCACAGTTAGTACCAGGTTACGGACCGTACTCAGGTGCTGACAGTGGCTCAGGCGATGCGCAAACTTCTTTACGCCATGCCTGAGGAGACTGTCGTGGACTTTCGCCCCTTCCTTGGAGAGGTCGGCACAGGCGCAAATGCTGACCCACGTGGGGGCTAGGAGTTGGCGTTGTCCCTGCTTGTTGCAGAGATACACGCCACCCGCGCGGCTCACATCCGCACCTTCCACTCCCTTTGTCAGGGACCTGCCAAGCTCGCAGCCGCTTACTAGCGGCACACCATGTGCATCTACATGCGCCTTGGGACAGTAGGAGGGACATAGCTGTGGGCGCTTCGCACGCTCATGATCGGAGTCCATCTTGAGCACGCCGACATCTTCACGAGGTACAGCGACGCTGCGCTCGAGCCCTTCTCCACCTCCCTTCAGCTTCTTCCTTGGACGCATCAACTATTCATCCAAGTCACATTTGCTTGTGAGGCAGCCATTGCCCACCAGGAGAGTTCACTTGCTATATCGGTCATCACGTCACCACCGACGCCTCTCTTGTAGTTCACTTCTCCATCCTCTGGCGCACCCTCCTCTTCCCCTTCCACCCTAGCTATCCCGACTTAGACACAAGGTGTGCCAGTAAAAGCACAAGGGAAGAAGAGCAAAAAGAAACATGGCTTGGACAAGCACCAATCACCGCAGCAGTAGTCATCATGCAGTAGCAGTGGACACTATTCATTGATACAACTGTGGAGGCGCTCATTGCTACACCGAGTGCCACTAGCCGCTCGAGTGGGCGCGGATCACTTGCGGTCTTGAGGCTGCACATACAGAGCAGTCTGCATCAAGCAACACAGCCTCTGGTCTCACGACAGCCACGATTGCAGTAGTTCCTGCTTCCCCAACAGTGAGCAGCGGAGACTCGGGCCCCCATGACCGGGCCCCCATGACCGCACCATCGTCGAGCTCCGTCAGCTCCTGGCGCTTCGCTCTCAGGGAGGTACGAGTGTGTTGTCACAACTGGGTGGTTTACAGACTGTTTTTTTTTCTCATCTCTTGTGATGAATTGTGTGGGGGAGTACAGCTGGCATGTGATGATGATGGGCTTGACAGTACAGATTGGATTTTTGAGTCTCACCTCTGCACCCTTCGTTGTTCTCCCTCCTCTGTTACTGAGCGCCTGTCTGCAGCCAAGTGTTCCATTGCTCGTTGCACCGTGACGACCTCCAGTTATGATTTGGGTGGCACTTGGAGCATCGACTTCGGTGACACTCACCACATGACATGTCCTCGTAGTGACTTTGTTGTCCTCGGTCATGTGGTGTCTGTTCGCTCCGTTCGCATAGGCTCTGGTCAGTCCTTGCCTGTCCAGGGTGTTGGGGTTGGGTGCTTTGATGGTCTTTCTAACCCCTTGTATCTCTCCGACGTGCTTTTTGTGCTTGACCTTGAGCTCAGCTTGCTATCTGTGCGTGCCTGCACTTTGATGGGACTCTCAATGGAGCACACTGCCGACTCCGCGGCAGTGACTGCTCTTGATACCCGCATTGTTGTTCTTCGTGCCTCTCTTGTGGATCATCTGTGTCGTGTTCCTCAGATCTTTTCTTCTTCTTGCTCCCCTTCCCCTCTTGCTCGTGTGTTTGTCACTCGTTTCTTGTTTGCCGAGCACCAGCGCCGACTGCATTGCCGTCTGTGTCATGTGGGCTCCGACATTGTGTTGAAGGTCATTTGGACACAGCCTGCCCTCAGTCTTGACGCGGCTTCTTTCGAGAAGCCGCCCAAGGTCGATTGTCTGTTTTGCGCTCAGGGTAAGATGCATCGCTGCACCTACCCTGACTCCCGTTCTTGAGCCCTTCGTCCCCTTGAGCTGGTCCATTCGGACCTTCTCGGTCCTCTCCCTATCGAGTCCTTATCCGATTGGGGCCGACATGCCCTAATCCTGACCGATGACTTCACCCGGATGTGGTGGGTCTACAGCCTACGCCAGAAGAGTGATGCTGCTCTTGCGGTTCATCTCTGGCTAATGATGGCTGAGCATCATTCTCGCCACTTGTTGCGCATCTTTCGCTTGGATTGCGGTGGCAAATTTCTTGGCAAAATGGACAGTTTCTTTCCGAGCGTGGGATTTTTCACCAGGTCTCTACTCCTGCCACTCCTCAGCATAACGGTGTCTCTGAGCACTGGGACCGCACCATGGAGGATGCGGTTTGTGCTATGCAGTCTGAGTGCAGTCTCCCGGAATCCTTCACCTTTGAGGGATTTGCCTACATGACGTGGGTCTGGAACCACCTTGCATACGATCCTCTTCCGGAACACGTTACATCGTATGAGCTCTAGTTTGGACACCATGCCAATTTGTGTCTTGCTCGTGTCTGGGGCTCAGTGGCTTCTGTGTGGTACACGGAGGATCAGCAGGGGTCCAAGGTTTCTCCGCGGGGTCGCTTGTGTGCCGTCGTTGGTATCTCACCGTGGTTGAAGGCGTGGCGTTTTTGGGACCCCAGCCGTCGTCGCATTGTTGAGTCCCGCGACGCGCTCTTCTGTGAGTTTCTCACCTACCACAATCTGACCTCAACCGTGTTGATGTCTGTAACACATGTTCCTACATGTGAGGTTTCTTGATGGACGGGGGAGTCTGAGCCTACGAGCACCTCTCGTCATGCTAATGTCTCTAGTAGAGCCCTCCCCCCACTTCTCGGTCTCCGGCTCTTGATGACCCGACAATGATCGCTATCGGCCCTGAGACCTCTCCCGCCCAGCCTGTCTTCTCTCATGCACCCTCGCGCCCCACAGAAATCCATGATATTGTCCCTCTATCCACCGGTACTCCTGTCTCTGTGGGCGGTCCTTCTTCCACTCCCTGTCTTGCGTCTCCCATCAGTTCACCAGCCTCTCCTCCCACTGCATCACCTTTCCCTCTGCCTCAGTCCTCACCGGATGTGGTCGTGCTTGTCTCTAAGCCTGTGGTCAGCCCTTTGAGCCCAGGCTATTCGCGTGAGCCCGGTGGTTGTCTTCGACCATTGGGCTCCGTAGCCCAGCGAGTGTGAGGTCCCGCACCCATGCGCTCCACTCACAGCGTTGCGAGTGGCGATCCTAGCAGAAAGGCCATCGGCCTTAGTATCCGTACAGATCACACCGAGGTACATCCAGCGTGTCCTATACGGTACGATCTCATCACTCGCGAGCTTCGTACCACTTGTGATGCAGCAACTGACCTTGTGGTCATCAGGCCTAGTTTAGATACATGTACACTCGCCACTTAGAGCTCTCCCTCGTTGGCGCCTGATGCGGTCGCATTGAGGAACGCCCTCTCATCAGAGGATGCCAACGCCTGGCGTGCCGCCTGCAAGAATGAGCTTCGTGTCATTCGAAAGCACAAAGTTTACGAGCTAGTCGACCTTCCACCTGGGAGGAAGGCGATTGAGGTCAAGTGGGTCTTTCGCAAGAAGGTGAAGCCGGATGGCTCATTGGAACGTCACAATGCTTGCTTGGTCGTTAAGGGGTACTCTCAGATCGAGGGGATTGATTACACTGACACCTTTGCCCCTGTCGGTTGCATGACCTCGGCTCGCGCTCTATTTGGTGTGGTGGCTCAGCATGACTGGAAACTGCACCAAATGGATGTGAACAATGCGTTCCTCCATGGCTCTATGGATAAGGAGATTTACGCGGACCAACCACCAGGCTTTGAGGACGGTGATAAGGTCTGGCACTTGCGAAAGTCCTTGTATGGACTCAAGCAGTCTCCTCGATGCTGGAACCAGGATATCACAAGCACTCTGCCTCATGCGGGATATGTACAAAGCAAGGCAGATCCCTCTCTTTTCATCCGACAGGCGCCTGAGCGGTTCACTGCCATCCTGGTCTATGTGGATGACCTCCTGATCGCGTCTCCCTCCATGGAGGCCGTGAAGGAGGCCAAGGAGGTCCTCCAGACTGCCTATAGGATGAAGGACCTTGGTCCTGTAGCGGTGTTTCTTGGCATGGAGATTATACGAGACCGCAGACGCCTTACGCTTTTGTTGTATCAGGCCTGATACGCACGCGTTGTGGGGGAGCACTTCAGTGACCTTCTTAGCGCAGTGCCCACAGCCTCCACACCTCTCACACTTGACGGGCAAGATGCCTTGAAGGTGGAAAATCCCACACAATTGGGGGAGATAGTGGATATGACATGTACCTCTGCCTCATCGGATTTCTGATGTACCTAGCCAGTACTACACGCCCCAACATCGTTTTTGCCGTCAACCTCCTTGCACAGTTTTTGCAGGCTCCATGTGCTCGAGCCCTCCAAGCCACTATGCAAATGGTGCGGTACGTGGTTTCCACGCCGTACCTCGGACTCTGCTTTCGCTGACAGTGCTCGATGGTTCTTGACGGCTACACTGATAGCGATTGGGCCTGTAGCCCAAATGGACGCAGTTGTACCGGTTACGCGTTCTTACTCGGTAGTACCGCTATGTCCTAACATAGTGGGAAGTAGGGCTGCATCACACGTAGCTTGTCGGAGGCAGAGTATGTTGCTCTGGGTGCAAAGGCTGCTGAGGTAGTGTGGCTGTAGTGCCTATTCCTTGAGTTGGGTCAGTCAGTGCCTGCCATTGTGCTTCGTTGTGACAACGAGAGTGCTCTTACCATTGCGGATAACTATGGTGTCTTTCATGCTCGTATGAAGCACATTGCAGTTGAGTATCACTTGGTGCGTGATCTGGTGGAGCGACGCGTGATCTCCGTCATATCGGTCTGCACTGACATGCAGCATGCTGATTTCTTGACGAAGGCACTGGCACGCGGGAAGTTTACGGTGACCATTTGTTCCGTTGGGCTTTGCCCCTTGCCTCAGTGTGGTTGAGTACGAGGTGTCTGTGTCTGTGTAATGACTGTTCTTTCACTCGTTGTTGCACTTGTTTCAGTGCTGCACGTGTATGGACATGCGTACCATCGGGTCATGGGGGAGTGTTGTGATTTGTGATGTTCTTGTCAACCTCTACTATTTATAATGACCACTCAGGCGTGTCCATGCTCATGCAGATCCCTGATACAGACCCAGGTGGCACCGGGGCGTTGTCTGGTTGAGGAATACTTGCTCAGAGTTGATCGTCGGTTGCCCCAGAGTCTTAGATGTTGTCTGGGACCTTCTGCAGTTTTTCTACAACTTGTAGGATTTTATCGATGGACTGGCCGTGGGCCTGATTTGCATGTCTTTGCATTGTGTATCCACCACTTGGTGACTGATGCATGCCTGTGTCCAGTCGTAGCATCCGGCTTGAGATTCAGCACGTGTACGTTCAAACGACGTAGCGATCTGACTTGTCTGCGCTGAGTTACAGCGAAAACAATGGTTTTGGGCTGGTTTTAGGACAAACTCTGCATCATCGCGTGCAACACCCGCCGTGCGCCGCGGCAGGTACTTATGTCATGGACCTGTCATTTTTCATTTCTCTCTGCAAATGCTATTAAAGCATTCTAACACTTTGCCTTGTGTCCCCTAGCCAATATTGTGATGTGTGACGTTCTTGTACAGTGACCACTCGGCCGTGTCCATACTCGTGCAGATCCCTAAGGCGGGCCCTGGTGACACTGGTACGACGACTGGCGGCGGACTACCAGCTTGGAGCTGGCCCACTATCGTTCCAGACCCACGGACACTGCCAGGACTTCCTGCTGTCTTTTCTACAGTGTGTAGGAGTTTTTCGACGGATTGGACATGAGCCTGATTTGCATGTTTTTGCATTACGTGTCCACTGTCTGATGGATGCATGCATGTGACCAGTCATAGCATCCGTCTTGTGATCCTGTATGTCTAGGTTCCGACGCCATAGCATTCTAACATGTGTGCACGTACTTATGGCCAAAACAGTAGTTTCGGGCCGGATTTAGGACAGCTCTTGGACCGCCGCGTGCGACACCTGCTGTGCGTCGCGGCAGGTATTTATGCCATGGACCTGTCATTTGTCATTTCTCTCTGCAAATGCTATTGAAGCATTCAGACACTTTGTCTTGTATCCCCTAGCCAAACTCTTGCCGTTGCGTGCACGACTTGTGACTGTCGTCACCGTCTGATCAGGTACTGACGCCTGGTCAACGGGAGAGTTGCTAGGAAGCTTCCTTGCATCTTTTCATGTTTTCACATGAAAAGATCAGATACCATGAAAAGATTTTCATGGTATCTGAATGGTGAGACAGTTCTCACTAAGCTACATAGCAGCAACACAGCAGAGTAGCAGCAGTGAGAGTCACCGCTGCAGCAGATCCACTAGGGCCTGTCGAAGACAGCCGGTTGATGTCGTCATAACCCACACCCATCACATGAGACCGTAGCAGCGGCGTTGCCAATGTACCAGCAGCAACATAGGAGCAGAGCAGCAGCAGCAACAACAGCAGCAGCAGTGTCGTAGCAGTAGCCACAGCAGCGCATGGCGGCTGTAGCGAGTGCAGCCGCCGTTTGCAGCCGCACTGGCGGCCGCGGCAACAGCAACACAGTGTCGCAACGACGGCAGCAATAGAGCAGTAGTGGCGGCGGCAACAACGGCGTAGCAGTAGCAGCAGCGGTAATTGTAGTGGCAGCATTAGAGCGGCAGCAGGTGTAGCAATAACAGCACAACAGCGGCAGTAGCATCAGCGCGCGACAGCGGCAGCGCGCAGCAGCCGTAGTGCACAGCAAGAGCAGCGGCATTGCGCAACCGCTACTGCCATTATTGCACACACAGCCACACAGCTGCTGCTAGAGCTGATAGCACAGCTAGAGCAGCAGCTGAGCAGAAGCTACTACGCAGCTTCTGTATAGCTTCTGTACAACACCCGGGGAGCGGCTGCACACTCGCGTAGAATCACGAGAAAGAAGAAAGGGGGGGAGTCAAGCTGACATCAGCATTTTTGCTTGCTGACGTCATCAGGTCGTGCTGACGTCAGCAACCACCTACTGACGTCAGCACCACACTTAGCCAAGTTTTTTGCTGGACGATCAAATGTGGCCAGCATCTCAACTCCTCCAGAAACGCTGACGCTTTCGAAATCCATCAAACCTGGCCTG
Source organism: Penium margaritaceum (assembly GCA_023375785.1). Taxonomy (NCBI): domain Eukaryota; kingdom Viridiplantae; phylum Streptophyta; class Zygnematophyceae; order Desmidiales; family Peniaceae; genus Penium; species Penium margaritaceum. The sequence goes on from SZWC01009845.1 coordinate 80,889, forward strand.
TTGACCCATACTGAGAGGCGACATGAACTTGTCTGACAACAAGGGGGAGGGGACAGGTGATCCCTCCTCCTCTTCTTCTGGGGTCTTGAGCCCACGCTCGCATGCCATTGAGGACCTGCGGAGCTTGCAGGATGAGATGTGTCGCCTGTAGCGGGAGCAGACTGATGCCATCCGCACGCTAACTGAGCTTCTGCGTGCCCCGTCCACGGTCCCACGGAAGGTTTCCGAGGGAGCTGGCGGCGTCGCGGTCTCTACACAGCAGTCGGCTCAGGCACTCGTGACAGGAGCTAGACCTGACCCACCACCTCTTGACCTCTTAGATGATGACCCATTCATGCCAGGCATCACAGGCGTCTCTTCGGATCATGAGATTTGAGTTCTTCAGGAGCGCCTCCGTCAGCTGCAGACGGGCACCAGATCTCCTCGGTTTCCTCCAATACGATCGTCACCCAACTATCCCGGTGACTATCCCCTTCCATGAGTCTTCCCCATCCGTCGTCCTCCTCAGCCTGCGGTTGCTCTCCCCACGGAGCGGTAACCCAAGGACTTTGAGACACCACCTCCACGGTACATCAATGAGGTCGGCTTCGACTACTGGGAGATCCTCTTTTAGGTTCGGGCTACTTCAGAGGGAGTGTGGCCCTACTACCACAACCTGTATCAGCCTATAGACCCAACACAGGTACTGACAGCAGCCAAGGCGATGTGCGGAATATGCACGGGCTATATGCCATGCCACGCGAGACCGCCGTCGATTTTCGCCCCTTCCTTGGCGAGGCCGGCACAGGCACTAGCGCCGATCCACGCAGAGGTTGGGATCTGGCCTTATCCTTGCTGGCCGTAAAGACACACGCCACTCGTGCAGTACACATTCGTGCCTTCCACTCTATCCGTTAGGGGCCTACAGAGCTTGCAGCTGATAACTGGCGACGTGCCATGTGCATCTACACGTGCCTTGGGACCTCAACAAGCACACAACTGTGGGCGCTCCATACAATGATGCTCGGAGTTTGCCTTGAGTACACTGACATCTTCACATAGTATAACGACGTTTTCCTTGAGCCCTTTTCAGCCACTCTGCAGCTTCTCCACTGGGGGCATCAGCTCTTTCTCTAGGTGACTTCAGCTTGCAAGGCACCTGTGGTCCATCAAGAGACTTCTCTTGCTGTAGTAGTCGTCGCATCACCACCATCTTCCCTCCTATAGTCTCCTTCTTCATCCTCCATCACGTCCTCATCTTCCTCCTCCTGTTCAGTCCCATCCACACCCACTCAGACACAGGGTATTGCAGCAGTAGCTCAGGGGAAGAAGAAGAAGGGGAAGTGTGGATCAGGTTAGCAGCAGTCATACCATCAAACGTCATCCAGTGGTAGAAGTGGATGTTCTATTCATTGTTACAACTGTGGATGGGCCCATCGCTACACCAAGTGCCAGCAACCGCTCGATTGGGCGCGGATTACTCGTGGGCTCCAGGCTGCACACGCCCTCCGTTCCATGTCCGTCATGTCATCCTCGTCTTCCTCCGGACGCGTGGCGGCCACGACAACAGCTGTTCTCACTCCCTCAGTGGCGAGTAGTAGTGGTCCGGATCCACAAGACCGCACCATTGCTGAGCTCCGACACCTTCTGGCACTCCATTTTCAGGGAGGTGCGAGTGTGTTGTCATCGTTAAGTGGTCCACACACTGTCTGTCTGTCCGTTCTTGTGGCTCGTGACGATGCGTGTGGGGGAGCACAGTCAGCATGCGATGATGATGGGCCTAACTGCACCGATTGGGTTCATGAGTATCATCTTTGTGCCCTGCATCATTCCTCCCCACTGACAGCTCATCTTCCCTCTAATGGCGAGTGTTCCATTGCCCGTTGTACAATGAAGTCCACCAGTCGTGACTCCAGTGGCACTTGGATCATCAATTCCGGTGTCACTCATCACATGACGTGTCATCATAGTGATTTTTTTGTTCTCGATCCTGTCAAGTCTGTCTGTTCCGTTCGTACAGGCTCTAGTCAGTCCTTGCTAGTCCATAGTGTTGGGATTGCATGTTTTGACGGTTCATCTGGCCCCTTGTATCTTTCTGACGTGTTGTTTGTGCCTAATCTTGAGCTGAGCCTGCTTTCTGTGCATGCCTGCACACTGATGGGTCTCTTTATGGAGCATACCACAGGCTCAGCGACTGTGACTGCTGCTGACACTCGCAGTGTTGTCCTTCGTGCCTCAGTCGTAGATGATCTGTATCGCATCTCTCGGACCTCCTCCCCTTCCTCTCCTTCCTCCTCCGGTCGGGTCTTTGTCACTGGTGTTTTGTCTCCGGAACACTAGTAATTACTTTATCGCCATCTATGTCACGTGGGCTCCGATTCAGTGTCGAAGCTCATTCGGACACAGCAAGCTCTCGATGTTGACACGACATCTCTCGAGAAGCCACCCAAGACCGATTGTTGCTTTTGCGCTTAGGGGAAGATGCACTGATGCACCTACCCTGACTCTCGTTCCCGAGCGCTTCGGCCTCTCGAGCTAGTTCACTCAGACCTTCTTGGTCCTCTAGCGGTTGAGTCCCTATCCGATCGGGGCCGGTATGTTCTGAATCTGACTGACGACTTTACTCGGATGAGGTGGGTTTACAGCCTGCGTCAGAAGAGCGACGCCACCCTTGCGGTTTGTCTCTGGCTAGTGATGGCTGAGCTTAAGTCCTGTGACACGCTACATACTTTCCGCTCGGATCGCGCCGATGAGTTCATTAGCGAGGTGGATGGGTTCTTTCCTGAGCACGAGATTTTCACCAGGTGTCCGCTCTTGCTACCCCTCAGCAGAACGGTGTTTCCGAGCGCTAGAACCGCACCATGGAGGATGCGGTTCGCGCTATGCGGTCTGAGTGCAGTCTCCCTGAGTCCTTTGTTTTTGAGGTTTTCGCCTCCATGACTTGGGTCTCAAAATGCCTCCCGCACGGTCCGCTTCCGGACTCTATTACACCATATGAGCTCTGGTTTGGCCACCGTGCTGACCTTCGTCTCCCTCGCGTCTAAGGATCCCTGGCCTCCGTGTGGTACACCGAGGACCAGCAGGGGTCCAAGGTCTCACCTCGGGACCGCTTGTGTGCCTTCATAGGCATTTCCCCGCGGTTGAAGGCCTGGCGCTTCTGGGACCCTACTCGTCGTCACGTTATTGAGTCATGCGACACGCTCTTTTTTGAGTCTCTCACCTACCGTGACCTGACTTCGATCACGACACTCTCCGCCACACATTTTCCTACCTATGTGGGTTCTCGACGGATGGGGAAGACTTGTACGCCAGTGAGCACCTCTCATGAAACTGATGTGTCCGTTTGAGCCCCCTTTACCTCTCGGTCTCCGGCCCTTGATGACCCAGCGATCATTGCCGTCGGTTCAGAGACCTCGCCTGTACAACCTGATTCACGCCCCACAAGTGCCCCTGCTTCTGTTCCCGCGTCTACTTCTACGCCAGTACCTGCGTGAGTTTGCACCCCTCTTTTTGTGTCTGGTCTAGTCTCGCCTACTATCGTATCTGATCCTGCAAGCACTCCTGCGTCTGTGTCAGGTCCAGTCTTGCCTGCTCCTGCTGTCACACCCAGCCCCGTGTCCCCCACACACGCATCACCTCGCACGGCATCACCTGCCTTTCCTCAGTCCCCACCAGCCGTGGTTGTGCCTGTCCGTGAGCCTGAGGTGCGCCCCTCAAGCTCCGGTTACTCCCGTGAGCCCGGTGGCCATCATTGACCACTGGATTCTGGAGCCCAGCGAGCGTCGGGCCCCGCACTCAAGCGCCCCTCTTGCAGCATCGCGAATGGTTACCCCGGCACAAAGGCCCTAGGCCTGAGTGTCCGCACTCAGCTCACAAAGGTACATCCAGCATGCCCCGTAGGGCACGATCTCGTCACTCGCAAGTTCCATATCGCTTGTGATGAAGCAATTGATCTTGTGGTCGTCAGGCCTAGCATCGAGGCATGCGCCCTTGCCACGCAGAGCTCTACCTCTATGTCGCCCGACCCGGGCACCCTGAGGGAAGCACTCTCATCACACCATGCTAACGCTTGGTACGCTGCCTATGAGGATGCATTTCGTGCTATCCGAGAGCATGTATTCTATGAGCTTGTCGATCTTCCTCCTGGGAGGAAGGCTATTCAGGTCAAGTGGGTCTTTTGAAAGAAAGTGAAGCCGGATGGCTCACTTGAACGGTACAACGCCCGCTTGGTCGTCAAGGGGTACTCTCAGATTGAGGGCGTCGATTACACTGACACTTTTGTCCTTGTCGGCCGTATGACCTCGGCTCGAGCTCTGTTGGGTGTGGTGACTCAGCATGACTGGGAATTGCACCAGGTGGACGTGAACAATGCGTTCCTCCATGGCTCTCTAGATGAGGAGATTTACGTGGTTCATCCACTAGGCTTTGAGGATGGTGATAAGGTCTGGCGCTTGCGTAAGTCCTCGTACGGCCTTAAGCAGTCTCTGCGGTGTTCGAACCGAGAGATCACCGGCACTTTGACTCGTCCGGGGTACAGAGCGAGGCAGATCCCTCACTCTTCATCCTACTGACACACGAGCGGTTCACCCCCATCCTGGTCTATATTGATGACCTTGTGATGGTGTCTTCGTCCCTGGAGGCCGTGAAGGAGGCCGCGGCTGTCATTCAGACTGACTACAAGATGAAGGACCTCGGTCCTGCATTGGTGTTACTTAGTTTGGGGATCGTGCGAGATCGCAGGCGTTGGACACTGATCCTGAATCAAGCCCGATACGCACGAGTCGTGGGGGAGCGTTTCAGCAACCTCCTTGGTGCAGTGCCCACCGCTTCCACACCTCTTACACCTGATGGGCAGGATGCCCTGAAGGTAGATGATTCCACACGGCTGGGGGAGACAGTGGACGTGAGCTTGTACCTCCGTCTCATCGGATCTCTGATGTACCTGGCCACTACCACACGTCCTGACATTTCTTTCGCTGTCAACCTCCTCCCTCAGTTTTCGCAAGCTCCATGTGCCAGAGGCCTTCACGCGGCTGTGCAAGTGGTACGGTACGTGGTCTCCACGTCGTAGCTCGGACTCTGCTTTCGTCGGTAGTGTTCGATTGTCCTCGATGGCTACACTGAGAGCGACTGGGCCTGGAGCCCAGATGGACGCAGCCGTACTGGCTACGTGTTCCTGCTCGGCGGTACCACTCTGTCTTAGCGTAGCGGGAAGTAGGGCTGCATCGCACGTAGCTCGTCGGAGGCAGAGTACGTTGCTTTGGGCGCACGGGCTGCTGAGGCGGTATGGCTGCATCGCCCGTTTCTTGAGCTTGGTCAGTTAGTACCCACCATGTGTTTTGTTGCGACAACCAGAGTGATCTCATCATTGCGGAGAACTTCGGTGTCTTTCACGCTCGCACGAAGCACATTGCGGTTGAGCAAAATTTTGTGCGTGATCTGGTGAAGCGACACGTGATCTCCGTCAAGTGGGTTGGCACTGACATGCAGCGTACAAATTTCTTGACGAAGGCACTAGCTCGTGGAAAGTTCTTGGTGGCCATTCGTACTGTTGGACTTCGCCCTATGCCTGAGAATGGTTGAGGGTGGGATGTGTGTCCGTGTCCCATCTGTTATACACACTATTGTACTTGTCCCAGTGCTGCGCGTGTATGGACATGCGTACCATGGGGTCATGGGGGAGTGTTGTGATTTGTGACGTTCTTGTACAGTCTATTGTGACCACTCGGCCGTGTCCATACTCGTGCAGATCCCTGAGGCGGGCCATGGTGACACCGGTACGATGACTGGCGGCGGACTACTGGCTTGGGGCTGGCCGACTAACGTTGCAGAGCCCCTGACACTGCCGGGACTTCTTGCTGTCTTTTCTGCAGCTTGCAGGAGTTTTTCGGCAAACAGGCCATGAGCCTGATTTGCATGTTTTTGCCTTGCGTGTCCACCGTCTGATGATGGATGCATGCATGTGACCAGTTGTAGCGTCCGTCTTGTAATCCTACACATCTAGGTTCAGACGGCATAGCATTAAGACATGTGAGCGCAAAGTTATGGCCAAAACAGTGGTTTCGGGCCGGTTTTAGGACAGCTCTTGGACCGTCGCGTGCGACACCTGCTGTGCGCCGCGGCAGGTGTTTATGCACTGGACCTGTCATTTGTCATTTATCTTTGCAAATGCTATTGAAGCATTTAGACACTTTGCCTTATGTCCCCTAGCCAAACTCTTGCCGTTGCAAACACGACTTGAAACTGTCGTCACCGTCTGATCAGGCACAGGCGCCTGGTCAACGGGAGAGTTGCAAGGAAGCTTCCTTGCATGTTTTCAGCCAGACCCTCGCCATTGCATGTGAGAAAGTGCGTAGAAGCTCCCTAGCAACACAGCCGCTGACCGGGCGTCAGTGCCTGATCAGACGGTGAGGACAGTCACAGGTCGTACACACAACGGCAAGGGTTTGGCTAGGAGACACAAGGCACAGTGTCAGAATGCTTCAATATAGCATATGCAGAGAGGAATGACAAATGACAGGTCCAAGGCATAAATACCTGCCGCGGCGCACGGCGGGGGTCGCACGCGGCAGTCCAAGAGCTGTCCTAAAACTGGCCCAAAACCAATGTTTTGGCCGTAACTCTGCGTACACATGTCAGAATGCTATGCCGTCTGAACCTAGACGTGCAAAATCAAGAGAAGGACGCTACAACCGGTCACATGCATGCATCCATCGACAGACAGTGAGGATACAATACAAAAACATGCAAATAGGCCTCATGGCCAGTCTGCTGAAAGACGCCTGCAAGATGTAAAAGACACAACAGAGAGTCCCGGTGGCAATTTGGGCTCTGGTGCAGTGGTCGGCCAGCTCCAAGCTGGTAGTCCGCCGCCTGTCGTCGTGCCGGTGCCACCAGGGCCGTCCGCCTCAGGGATCTGCACGAGTATGGACACGGCCGAGTGGTCACAATAAACTGTACAGGAACAGCACAAAGCACAACACTCCCCCATGACCCGATGGAACGCATGTCCATACGCGTGCAGAACTGGAACAAACACAATAGTGAGTGACACAAACAAATGAGACGCAGACGCACATCCCACACTCAACCACTCTCACGCACTGGGCGAAGACCAACGGAACAAATGGCCACTACGAAATTTCCGCCAGCAAGTGCCTTCGTCAAGAAATCAGCACGCTGCATGTCAGTACCAACCCACATGATGGAGATCACGCGTCGCTCCACCAGATCACGAACAAAGTGATGCTCAACCGCAATGTGCTTTGTGCGAGCATGAAAAACACCAGAGTTCTACGCAATGGCAAGAGCACTTTGGTTGTCACAATGCAACACAATGACGTGTACTGACTGCCCAAGCTCAAGAAACAAGCGCTGCACCCATACTGTCTTAGCAACCCCTGTGCCCAAAGCAACATACTCTACCTCTGACAAGCTACATGCAATGCAGCCCTGCTTCCTACTTTGCCAAGACAAAGCGGTACCGCCAAGCAGAAACACGTAGCCAGTACGACTGCGCCCATGAGGGCTCCAAGCCCAGTCGTTGTCAGTGTAGCCGTCAAGGACCACTGAACACTGCCGACGAAAGCAGAGTCCGAGGTACGGCGTGGAGACCACGTACCATACCACTCGCATAGCCGCATAAAGAGCTCTTGCACGTGGAGCCTGCAAAAATTGAGCAAGGAGGTTGACGGCGAACGTGATGTCAGGACGTGTGGTGGTGGCCAGGTACATCAGAGATCCGATGAGACGGAGGTACAAGGTCACGTCCACTGTCTCCCCCAGCTGTGTAGGATCATCCACCTTCAGGGCATCCTGCCCATCTGGTGTAAAAGGTGTGGAAGCGGAAGGCACTGCACCAAGGAGATCGGTGAAGCGCTCCCCCACGACTCGTGCGTATCGGGCCTGATGCAGTAACAGTGTCCGATGTGTGCGATCTTGCACGATCTCCATACCAAGAAACAGTGATGCAAGACCGAGGTCCTTCATCCTGTAGGCAGTCTGCAGGACAGCCTTGGCCTCGTTCACGGCCTCCAGGGACGGAGACGCAATCAGGAGGTCATCAACATAGACCAGGATGGCGGTGAACCGCTTAGGTGTCGGTAGGATGAAGAGCGAGGGGTCTGCCTTGCTTTGTACGTATCCTGCACGAGTCAAGGTGCCAGTGATCTCCCGGTTCCAACACCGTGGAGACTGCTTGAGGCCGTACAAGGACTTGCGCAAGCGCCAGACCTTGTCACCTTCCTCAAAGCCTGGTGGCTGCGCCACGTAGATCTCCTCATCCAAAGAGCCATGGAGGAACGCGTTGTTCAAATCCATCTGGTGCAGTTCCCAGTCATGCTGAGCCACTACACCGAACAGAGCTCGAGCTGAGGTCATGCGGCCGACGGGGGCAAAGGTGTCACTACAATCAACTCCCTCAATCTGAGAGTACCCCTTGACGACCAAGCGGGCCTTGTAGCGTTCCAGTGAGCCATCCGGCTTCACCTTCTTGCGAAAGACCCACTTGACCTGAATCGCCTTCCTCCCAGGGGGAAGGTCGACCAGCTCGTAGACTCTGTGCTCTTGGATAGCGCGAAGCTCATCCTCGCAAGCAGATCGCCAGGCATCAGCATCCTGCGATGAGAAAGCCTCCCTCAATGTGCCCGGATCAGGCGCCATAGAGGGGGAACTCTGCCTGGCAAGTGCACACGCCTTAGTGTCAGGCTTGACGGCTATGAGATCAACTGCTACGTCACAGGCGATATGGAACTCGCGAGTGACCAGGTCATGTCCTATGGGGCACGCTGGGTGTACCTCTGAAAGCTCAGTGCGGACACTCAGGCCAAAGGCCTTTGTGCTTGGATCACCACTCGCGATGCTGCGAGAGGAACGCCTGAGTCCGAGATCTAACGCTCGCAGTGGGCTGGACTGGGTCAGACGCCGGAACAGGGGTGCCAGTAGACACAGGTGATGGTGCAGGAGGAGGCGTGAGAGTAGCGGTACCTGTGGGGTGTGAGACAAGCTGAACAGGCAGGATCTCTGGACCAACGGCAATGATAGCCGGATCATGAAGTGCTAGAGATCGAGAGGGGACTCGAGCGGACACATCAGCCTGACGAGGGATGGTCGCTGGCGGAGAAGTCTCCCCCATCTGCCGCGGACCCTCACAGGAAGGGACATGAGCTACGGAGAGGGCTGTGATCGAAGTCAGATCACGGTATGTGAGTGACTCAAAAAACAGCGCGTCACGGGACTCAATGACACGACGACGAGTGGGGTCCCAAAAGCGCCAGGCCTTCGACCGCGGGGAGATGCCGATGAAGGCACACAAGCGACCCCGAGGGGAGACCTTGGACCCCTGCTGGTCCTCGGTGTACCATACGGAGGCCAGGGATCCCCAGACGCGTGCGAGACGAAGATCGGCACGGTGGCCAAACCNTGACGAGGGATGGTCGCTGGCGGAGAAGTCTCCCCCATCTGCCGCGGACCCTCACAGGAAGGGACATGAGCTACGGAGAGGGCTGTGATCGAAGTCAGATCACGGTATGTGAGTGACTCAAAAAACAGCGCGTCACGGGACTCAATGACACGACGACGAGTGGGGTCCCAAAAGCGCCAGGCCTTCGACCGCGGGGAGATGCCGATGAAGGCACACAAGCGACCCCGAGGGGAGACCTTGGACCCCTGCTAGTCCTCGGTGTACCGCACGGAGCCCCGGGAACCCCAAACGCGAGCAAGACGAAGATCAGCACGGTGCCCGAACCAGAGCTCGTACGGTGTAACATGATCCGAAAGCGGACTATGCGGGAGGCGGTTCCAGACCCAAGTCATGTAAGCGAAGCCCTCGAAGGCGAAGGACTCCGGGAGACCGCACTCCGACCGCATGGCGCGAACCGCATCCTCCATGGTGCGGTGGAACCGCTCTCAGATACACCGTTCTGCTGTGGGGTAGCAGGGGCGGAGACCTGGTGAATAATGCCGTGCTCAGCAAAGAAGGAGTCCATCTCACCGAGGAACTTGCCGCCGCGATCCGAGCGAAAAGTATGTAGCGTGTGGTGAGACTGACGCTCAGCCATCACGAGCCAGAGTCGAACGGAAAGGGCGGCGTCGCTCTTCTGACGCAGACTGTAGACCCACCACATCCGGGTGAAGTCATCAGTCAGCGTCAGAACATACCGGCCCCTCTCGGACAGGGACTCGACCGGGAGAGGACCGAGCAGGTCCGAGTGGACCAACTCGAGAGGCCTCAGTGCTCGGTAATGCGAATCAGGGTAAGTGCACTGGTGCATCTTCCCCTGAGCGCAAAAAAGACAGTCGGTCTTGGGTGGTTTCTTGAAAGAAGCCACGTCAAGACCGAGAGCAGTCTGTGTCGGAATGAGCTTTGACACAATGTCAGAGCTCACGTGACACAGACGAAGATGAAGCAACCACTGGTGTTCTGGGGATAGAACACATGTGACGAAAACGCGACGAGAGGAGGAGGGAGAGCAAGGGGAGGAGGGCCGAGCAATGTGATACAAATCATCTATAACTGAAGCACGTAGGACAATGCTACGGGTGTCAAGAGCAGTCAGAGTCACTAAATCAGCTGTATGCTCAACGGAGAGAGCCATAAGTGTGCAGGCAAGCACAGATAGCAGATACAGCTCAAGATCAAGTACAAATAGCACGTCTAATGCATACAGGGGGCCAGACAGACCACCAAAGCATACAACCCCAACACCGTGGACCGACAAGGACTGACAAGAGCCTGTACGAACAGAACGGACAGACGTGATAGGACCAAGTACCACAAAGTCACTACGACGACACGTAATGTGATGGGTGGCACCTGAATAGATGCTCCAAGTGCCACCGGAGTCACGACTGGTGGACGTCACTGTACAACGAGTAATTGAACACTCGGCATCAGAGGGGCGCTGAGCCGTCAGTGGGAAGGAACGACGAACATCACAAAGGTGAGACTCATGAATCCAGTCAGTGCACTCAGGCCCATAATCATCACATGCGCACTGTGTTCCCCCACACGTGTCATCACGAGTCACGAGCACGGACGAACAAGCAGTCTGTGACCCACTCGACGATGACAACACACTCGCACCTCCCTGAAAGCGAAGCGCCAGAAGATGACAAAGCTCGGCGATGGTGCGGTCGCGTGGGTTTGGATCACTGCTGCTCGCTGGTGAGGACGCAGGAACAGCTTCAGTCGTGGTCGCCGCGCGTCCAGAGGAGTGTGCACGCGACGTGCCGGATGTGATGCGAGAAGCATGGGCAGCCTGTAACCCACAAGTGATGCGTGCCCAGTCAAGCGGCTGCTGGCACTCGGTGTAGCGATGGGCGCCTCCACAGTTATAGTAGTGCACGGAGTGGCCACTGCTACCACTGGATGACAGCTGCCGCTGACTCGATCCGTGCCTTCTATTCTTCTTCTTCCCCTGGGCAGCTGCTGCAACGCCCTCCGTCTACGTGGGTGTAGACGGGGTCGAAGAGGAGGAGGAAGATGAGGTAGTGCTGGAGACGGATGAGGGTGACTGCAGGAGGGAAGATGGTGGTGATGCGATGACTCCAGCAGCGAGGGAAGTCTCCTGATACACTATTGCTGCCTCGCAGGCCGACGTCACGTGGAGGAAAAGCTGATGCACCCAGGGGAGCAGCTGTAGAGTGGCTGAGAAAGGCTCGAGGACAGGGTCGTTGTACCGTGTGAAGATGTCGGTGTACTCCAGGCGAACTCCGAGCATGATCGTCCAAAGCGTCCACAACTGTGTGCCCCCGGCGGTCCCCAGACGCGTAAAGATACGCATGGCGCATCGCCAGTAATCCGCCGCAGGCTTCGCCGGCCCCTGACGGAGCGAGTGGAAAGCACGAATGTGTGACGCACGCGTGGCGTGCGTCTCCGCGGCCAGTAGGGACAACGCCAGATCCCAGCCTCCACGAGGATCGGCTCCGGTGCCTCTGCCAGCCTCGCCGAGGAAGGGGCGGAAGTCGACGACAGTCTCGCGTGGCATGGCATAGAGAAGTCCGCGCATGGCCCGGGCTGCTGTCAGCGCTTGTGCTGGATCGGTAGACTGGTATGGGCTGTGATAGTAAGGCCACACTCCCTCGGAAGTAGCCCACACCTAAAATAGGATCTCCCAGCAGTCGAAGCCATCCTCGCTGATGTATCGTGGAGGTGGTGTCTCAAAGTCCTTTGGCTGCCGCTCCGTGGGGAGAGCAACCGCAGGCTGAGGAGGCCAAGAGACGGAAAAAACTCCTAGAAGAGGGTGATCACCGGGGAAGTCAGGTGATGATCGTATCGGGGACACGGGTGGAGGTCGGGTGCCCGTTTGCAGCTGACGGAGGCGCTCCTGTAAAGGACGAATCTCTTGCTCCTGGGAGTCATCCTCGAAGTCCGGCATGAATGGCTCGTCATCAAGGAGGTCAGCAGGTGGTGGTGTAACCACAACAGGAGGTGAAGCAGTTGGAGCACGTGTCACGGGCACCTTGGCTGAGCGCTGGGTAGAGGCCGCAACGCCGGCAGCTCCCTCAGAAATCCGCGAAGGAGCCGTGGACTGAGCACGCAAAAGCTCAGTTAGCGTGTGGAGCACGTTAGTCTGCTCTCGCCGCAAACGACGCAGCTCATCCTGCTGGCTGCGCAGGTCCGGAACGGCCTGCGAGCGAGGGCTCAATATCCCTGAAGAAGAGGAGGAGGGATCACTTGGCCCCTTGTCCTTGTCGTCGGGCGAACCCATGTCGCCACTCACTATGGGACGACAAGTCAAGTTTGTCGGATTTCAAAACCGTCTACGTTTCTCGAGATTTGAAACGCTGGCAACTTCTGACTTTCTGGGTAAAAATTTGGCTAAGTGTAATGCTGACGTCAGCAAGTGGTTGCTGACGTCAGCACGACCTGATGATGTCAACAATCAACAATGCTGACGTCAGCTCGTCTCCTCCTTCCTTTTTTTTGTGTCGGTTCTGTGCGAGTGTGGAGCCGCTTTGCGGTGGCGGGTGGCAGCTCCGTGGAAGCTGCGCTGCAGCTTCCGCCTAGCTACTGCTGCAGCTGTGCTGTCGGCTTTAGCAGCAGTTGCGTAGCTGCGTAGCTGCGTGTGCAGCGGTGGCAGCGGCAGCTGCGTTGCTGCTGCTACTGCTGCCCGTTGTGGCTGCTGCTGCGCGCTGCAACTGCTGCTGGCTGCCGCCGCCGCGCGATGCTGTTGCTGCCACTGTTGCTCTACTGCTGCTGCTACTGCAGTTGTTGCTCTATTGTGGCCGCCGCGACTGCCGCTGCTGTTGTTGCTGTTGTGCTACTACCGTCGCTGCCGCTGCTGCGCTGTTGCTGCCGACGCTGCTGCTGCGCCGCTGTTGCCACTGCTGCTGCCACGCTGCTGCTGCGGCCGCTGCTGTTGCGCTGCTGCTGCCGTCGCTCTTGCTGCTGCTGCTCTGCTGCTGCGGGTGTGGGAGGGCGGGTGCACGCACTGCAGCCACCATGCACCTCTGGTGGAGGTACACGCCGCTGCTGCTGCCTCTGCAGCTGTGATCTCACGTGGTGGGTGGAGTGTGTTGACGGCGACCGGCCGTCTCCAACAAACCCCAGGAATTCTGCTGCAGCGGTGACTCTCACTGCTGCTGCTCTGCTGCGTCTCTGCTGCGCAGCTCAGTGAGAACTGTGTGACTGCTTTGATACCATGAGAAAGTGCATAGAAGCTTCCTAGCAACACAGCCGCTGACCGGGCGTCAGTGCCTGATCAAACGGTGACGACAGTCATAGGTCACAGGTCGTACACAAAACGGCAAGGGTTTTGCTAGGAGACACAAGGCCAAGTGTCAGAATGCTTCAATATAGCATATGCAGAGAGGGATGACAAATGACATGTCCAAGGCATAAATACCTGCCGCGGCGCACGGCGGGTGTCGCATGCGGCAGTCCAAGAGCTGTCCTAAAACCGGCCCAAAACCACTGTTTTGGCCGTAATTATGCGTACACATGTCACAATGCTACGCCATCTGAACCTAGACGTGCAAAATCAAAAGACGGACGCTACGATTGGTCACATGCATGCATCCATCGACAAACAGTAAGCATACAATGCAAAAACATGCAAATAGGCCTCATGGCCAGTCTGCCGAAAGACGCCTGCAAGATGTAAAAGCCACAGCAGAGAGTCCCGGTGGCATCTGGGGCTCTGGTGCACTGGTCGGCCAGCTCCAAGCTGGTAGCCGGCCGCCTGTCGTTGCGCCGATGCCACCAGGGCCGCCCGCCTCAGGGATCTGCACGAGTATGGACACGGCCGAGTGGTCATAGTAAACTATACAGGAACGGCACAAAGCACAACGGCGTGCACGACTTGTGATTGTCGTCACCGTTTGACCAGTTATTGACGCGTAGTTAGTGGCAATATGCTAGGAATCTTCCACACATTTTATAGGGGGGGGGGGTAGAAACATCCCATGTGTTGTGAGGAACATGTTGGGCCCTGTGTAGCGGGGTTGAAGAGGAGCCCCCCAAAAAGGAAAAACCCTAAATCCCGGAGTGTAATTTGGGGTAGGGTTTGAAAGTGGTTTGCATGGATGAAGACGGGTTTGATTCTCTTATGTTGAAAAAGGTCTTTTGGTCGATTGAGCAGTTAGTCTTATGTCTTTTCTTCCTAACTCGCATATCCCTATCTTGGATACACACATAGAAAAATTAATGGGAAAAGTGGTTTTTCCATTCTAATGAATATAAGGCTAATCGCTTGATCGCACTTGATGTGGGGGTGACACGTCACCCCCTCGATTGGCTCAATCGGCGACACAAGTCATGGATCGGGCATGATATTAAACATGGAAATGAATTTAGTTTCTAATACAAGGATAATGACGATTTTATATTCTACTTCTAGATGTATCAGGCTTCTGTTAATGCTTGCGCAGATGTATTAGTTATTACGCCAGGTGAGGATGCACCCTTGAGAATTCGGGCTAATGGGGCTATTCTCACCCAATATGGGTTCTCAGGTTGCGGAGTCAGGAGTTTGCGCAGTAGGCGCAGGGGTGCACGGTGCGACTGCTTCCAGCCGACGCCCACCCCGAGCACCTCGCCGCGAACTGCAGAAGAGCGTTCGTTCGTGCACAGAGTAGGCTGCAGGAGAGGACATGGCGAGGCGCGGACGTCTCCGCCCGAGGGTCACGCGTTTGGTACTGCTCCCAGGGTCTACTGGGTAGGCTAACGGTGCCGTGACGGCGGCGCTTTTGGCGTCATGCGTCGGCACGATTTGGGTGGGGAGGAGACCGACGGAAAGCCCGTCAATACACGACGGCGGGTGACTGGGGAGCCAGCAGACAGAAATCGACCATTAAACCGAAACAAATCATTTGTGAAATGCTCACTCGACGATTAAAGCGGCCCAAGAGAAGACGGTTACGAGAGAGTTCGTCCTTCGTCTTACGTCATAGGTCATACGGGCAGCGAAACAGGTTGACAATGGCCCTTCCCATGGCGAAACGCTCGGATGGTATCGCTTGCCTGGGTCTCTTGCCTGGGATGCAGTCGGCCGCATGGATTTCGACCTCAGGGCAGAGGGAGACTTTTTCAGCCCGGACCATCTATTAGAAAAAACCTCAGGGCAGTCGTGCTACTTGGACGGATTCCGACTGCGGAGGATGGAGGCCGTGCTTCCGATCGGAACTCGTCCGGACGTCCGACATTGAACTCAAGGACGAGCTGATCCTGGGACGGCGGTTCCGTCTGGACTTCTCTCGCTGTTTGGCCTCGGACGCCCGAAACCATTATCGGTCCAAGAATAATCGCTCTGCCACCATGCAAGTTAGCCTTGAAGCTGCACTTTGGGCAGCTTTACGGAAACTAATGGCGGCATTGCCTTCGGAGATTTCAAGGTCCTTACCCCTGGAATCCGTCGGCATTGCCGACTTACCGCGGCTGAAAGATCCAAATTCCTATTCAAACTTGGATGGTTCCAAGAGACCGTTCCCAGCAGGAAGCGATGGAATGACTTTGGCGGGAATGGACGGTGGCACAGGAAGTCACCGGTACGGCTGCCAGCAATAGCGAGAACAGCCAAGCAGACTCCACC